>CAJDSM010019534.1:61157-71452 GCA_903981925.1 Ostrea lurida
ATAAGGAATACTCATGTGAAATATGAAAGCCCTATCTCTTGCCATTCAAAAGTTATGGCCAATGTTAAAGTTTTTGAAAAGTTAGGTCAAAGTTCAAGATGAAAGTTCAAAAACTTGGTACCAACTGAAAGGTCTTGTCATAAGAAATGTACAAATATAATATTAAATCCCTAGTACTTATACATTCAAAAGTTATAGCTAAGGTTAAAGTTTTTGAAAGTAGTCAAATTTCAAAGTCAAGAGGTCAAAAATTCTGGTACTGATGGAAATATACATCAACACAGCTTTCACCCAGTTGGGAAGTTCAATGTTTCTGCATACTTACTCGTTCATCCTGATTTCCGATCAGACAGACTGCCCTGATGGACGGACACCACCGTTTGAACTCGGCCTCTGCCAGTTAGACAGTGATGGACTTGGGACAGATGACTCAGATGAAGGAGGAGGAGTGTCTGTAGTGCTCATGTATCCAAGCAGAGAGATGGGTTTTGTAAAAGTTTTTACCCGAAGCCCTACAAACAAACAACATGCTTAATAAATAACAGAGTCCTTTAGCTGATTGCAGACCAACTTTTCCTCGGGAAACCACTCAGAGCCAATGCAATTTGGCTCCATACGCACAAATCTCATACCAGCTTGGAGTTTTAAAAATATGTTTATTTTTTTTCATATAAAATCAAATATTCACAATATACACATCAAGCATATGCGACTTAACAAGTCATCCGGGTACGAGATTGACTAGAAAATCATTGATGAGTCATAAATCATCTACGGTTGGGTGTAGTTAAATAGGCCTTAAGTAGTGAAACGTCCACCAATGTCCTATTTCAGACCTGTTTACCCCTATTTTTCTTCCGTATTTTGATCCAATTTGTCAGTGAGAGATTTAGGCATTGTTCCGTAAATTTTCTTTTAAAGTGTTTACATTATTTTCAAGAGAGAGCAAATATGTAAAACTTTATCACAACTTGGTTTAATTTAGGTTCTGTCGGGTTATATTTCCACAAACTTTCACTTCCGCCAAGTGTCGTATTCCATGCAAAGAATCATCGCATTGTCATTGTTCCCGAAAATGTGAATGCAGTCCTTGACGAAGACCCCAAGAACTCCCATTTGCTTGTGTAAATATTTCATAGACGTGTTTTACAGCCAATTATGATTCTTCCTGCAATGAGCACATGAGAAAATCTACTTTGCAAAATACTGGCATATGACATAAGTCTTCCTTAAAGAAGGCCAAGAAAATTACCGAAGATGATCATTCGTGCCTTCTTTCGCGGGTTTCGGCCATTTTTAAATCATTTCATTGACATGACCTATGTGATCACGTAAAATGGTTTTACAACTCCACTGGTTCTAGCGATATTTCAAGCGTCAATACAACGCGATAATAACACGCAAAACTATAAAGCATGAAAATCAAATGACGGAAGAACTTCCGATTCCGTAACAATGAAAACGTACAGACGATTTTGGTCTCAAAATCTACAAAATATCGGAGAAATCGTAAGAGTAAAACAGGTCTGCTATTACACTCCGTTAACATCACAGTCCTGCTAACACTTGTGCAGTCGATGTACATTTCATATTTCGCTCGAACATTTTGGGTCTAATTTAAAGCAAGTTTTCAAAATCCCTTCTTTAACGACATAAGACAAAATATTACCATTTCATCAGCTAGGGATGCCATTAATTCCATTTTCATCAGGGATATCATCCCAATTTAATTCCGGATCTGATAATTCTCTCATTTGTCCTCCAGACTAATATCTGTCAACAAAAAATAAAATCTCAATATAACAAGCACAATACTGATAATCTATTATTAACTTATCAAAGAAACAATAAAATTCACAATACTGGATTTTTCTTTTTTTTTTCTTCTGGGAAATTATAATATTGTTACACAGGGTTCAAAATTTTAGTGGAAATACTCGCAATAATGCGACCATTATATATTTTAGCGAGTGCATATTGCGTCATAATGCTCGCAATTTTTAGCGACTTCAACCACTATTCCGGATTTCTGTGTTCCAGTCATTCATCCGGTTTGGAATCATATCTCCCTAATAATTCCTATCGCTAAAGCGCTTGAATGATCGCGATATGAAACCTTCAAAACGTAAATAACAAAGACTAGTCAAATGTGTTGTCGAAAACTGTCCCCGTGTTTAATAAAAAAAATCAACTGGGTGGACTGACAACTTCCTAGAAACATCGGTCCAAAATGAATTATCAGAAATATCGGACCGTGGATCGTAATATTTTAGAACAACGTCAATTCGGAGATGCAAGCGAAGGTCCACTAGATAAAATGGCGCGTGTTAAAGGTCAGCGTAGTATACTTTCGTGGTAACGTTCCTTTTGCAACCCGGGAGTACGTGAATTCCATTCAACCTCAGCTGATGTCAACACCATATCCCTGTCAAATGCTCGGCATTTGTTGAATATGCAGTTCAGGTTCCTTTAGGATATGACCTTAAAAGCGGAGGTTCGTGTCACGGCAAAGCACAATTACATAAGAACCCCCAACGCGTGGTGCTTTACCTATAGCGATTTTGACGTCTCAATGTTAGGGGATAATTCCTACGGGACGTAAAACAAATGAACCTTTCATCAGTGGTAAGAAAGAAAACAACTCTATGGTTGACAAACGCAGTATTGGTTTGTTACCATGTCTTACTGATATTTGTTTAGTAATAAATAGAAAGCTTATTGACAATAGCAATAACACATCAGTTTAACCGATTAGCACAAGCCGTCTAGCCTCTAAAATAGGTTCAAAACCGGAGGCGATTTCATGGATTGTGTGTGAATTTTTAATCCAGAAATTTATCGCAAATTGCAGTTGAGTTACAATTTGTGGATCGATTATATTGAGAATCTCAGTTCAATAGGTTTATCTTGCCAGAACAAGAGTCAGGAGGAACATCTTTCATATGAACATTCATCAAGTAACCGAGGACGATTGTCTTTTTATACTATTGCACCGGGCTTGGAATAAAATAGAATGAAAATCTTTATATGAATATTGGAAATTCTCTTTATTCTTTGAATAATTTCCTGAAACATAAGCTAGTGATTTTTCAAGTTTGCTAGTAAAATTTTTGGCACTAGCTAAATATTGCCTTGTAGGTAATTAAAAGTTAATTTTAAACCCGCTGTTACATAATATAATCTTACAAAGTATTTAATTCAGTAGTGCTTTGTTCATGGAAAAGGAAAGATACTGACAAGACATCTCCCGCTAGACCAAGGTTTTCAAGTTACACTTCGCTCCCGGTAAACATGGGAAGTAGGTAGTTAAGACCGAACCTACACCCTCAGCTAGCAAAAATGATGACACAAAGTCTGAAATTCGAGCGAAATAAAGCTTGACTTAGTTACCCTATCAATATAAAAGTATGCAAGTAATACTCTTATTGAAAAAAATTCCATTGTATCTTGACAATTTCAAATGCATATCATACTTACATGAAAGGTGTTGGTCTGCGAGAATAAAGGCTCTGAATGGAAGCCATAGGTTAGACTCTTTTTTGCCTTCTTCCTGACAACGAATATCCTCAATCTTCTTAACCTGTTCTGTCCGTCCTACTGGCTGAATGCACTGCAATGTACAGTAATACGAGAATACAGTGTTGTATTACACACTGACCAATCCTTAATAGGTGAAACTAACACACGTGTTAAGAACTAACTAGGCACTTGTCCATACAATAATATGTCAACATTTTTGAAAATACATGTAGTATTATGGTATTTCAGCTTTATGTCTGTAAAATAACTTAATCTTTCAGACTGTTTTGCCGCCCATGAAGGATGTTATGATAAACAGATGACATTGGTAGTGATTGTTGCCACCATAACTGACAGGTCAAAAATATATACATGTTCTAAATAAACCCTGCTCTTATTCAGAATCGTATTCCCGTGGATTGGTAGTATTAAAAGAGAAGTGAGGAAGTAGAAGGTGTGAAGCAGACAGTAGGCCAAGGAGTACAAAACCTAATAAAGGGGTAATTCTCGAACTTTCTGTTTTCGAATTGGGGTTAAACAAAAATGTGCGAGGAATAATAACTAAACCTTAGTTTGCACATATTTTCAAACACATCATTTGATCGAGCCATGATTAACCGTACTACTCCACAGGATAATGACTAGGCGTGGCTCTTTTACACCTGTTTTTGGTGGACCTTGTTGGTCGTCCGGTCCCGAGTTAAGCTCATTATTTGGCATGTGACTTGATTGTGCTTATTATTACCACTTCCCTGGTATCTCCTCCACGACCAGTGCATGAAATGGCAACAGCTCAAATGCAGTGTTTGCCCGGTCATGGAGCAATCAACATAGTGCAAGATGTCCAGTAATATCTCGTGCATATGTTAACTGCCTCTACAAATAAGTTAATTATTGAGAGTGATTTATACTGAGTTGCATATTATCCCAGACAAAAAGATGCATTGATATCCTCCAAAATCAGGCTCCTTTTAGTTTTACTCACAATTTTGGCATTAACAAAATCACTAGTCTTCGACCTACTCGGTCCACTATCCCCTCCTTGGTCACTTATAATCAATAAGCTTAAGTTGGTATGCCGTCTAAATAGAAAAACAGTCTTGGCCATGCATCACGGTGCTGAGTGATAGTTTTATACCAAAAATAAATCTAGTGAAATCTTTTTTAATGCAGTTTGAAATGCAACTTAGAAAGTGGAAACTATATCTAAATTTTTAAGCAATTCATCTGGGCACTAGTACTAGGGAGTATCATCGAAAATGAATACACTCCCAACTCAATTTAGTCTAACAAGTATATTCGATTTCCATTCTCCGACAATTCCAATGCTGTCCAGCATTCCGTTCGTGAAGTACCAAAGGCATTCATCTCATCAATGAGAGACATACTGTTTTCATTTAAACAATTTATTGTCATTTGTGAGATTTCACCTGAAAGTGTCGCATGAGTGTCCGTGTAGTCTCCTCCAATAGTTATATGGAATAATGCTTCAATTTTATAAGTTTCAAGTGCTACTTCCGTTTTATACCAGTATTTTAATTAAGGTTTTGAAAAGTTAACATAAGGCTCAAAGAAAATAAATAAAAATATACATAGTGCGTCGTTTTCCGTATGTACCATCTCAAAACCGAAAATTTAATTTAGGTCCGCAGTTTGTCAGGAATTTTTGAATTTTTATTCTCAAGTAATTATATTTGAACTTTAGCCCTCCAATTGGTTGAACGATGTATTGCGAAATAATGCCTTGAAATATCCCGTTTGCAATGTACTGAAAGGTTATATCGTATGTTCAACTACCTGGAAATTAAAATAAATTAAAAAGCAAAAAATAATTATACATTTTCTTTGTACAATAACTCGATTTACCAATAAAATTGTGTTTAACTACACAAAGATCTATGCAGCGGGACCCAACCGCCATGGAAGGACGCCATTTTTTGGAAGACATTCGTACCACGTATCGTACGCACTCCGCTAAGCGTGTATCTAGAGATCGAAGACAAACGAAAGTGTACGGGAATGATGGACTTGAAATTTGTGATTTTCTATAAAAATTTAAGTCGGAGAGGAAAAATTTAAGGGTCGGCGCGGAGTAAGAATCGGAATATACACACTTTGGCTATTTTTTTTTTTATGTGCCAATACGCAATTCAACTATGGTTGCGGGTAGTTCTTGACGCACTCCTAAAATTTTACTATATCAGATGTAATTGCGAAAGATACGTGGTGCAGATAAGATCCGGTTAATAGAAATACTGCAGTCAAGATATTAATAACCTCCTCCCGTTTATATCTCAGAACCAGTATGCCATCCAGAAAAGTGACTTCTAATTCCTTAAAACTAACACTTTTCATCTTAACCTCGGGCAAGATTAAGCTCTTTTCATTGTTTTTCTTATACTATATTATAGTGATTTTGTGTACAGTAAAGTTCGAAATGGCCATTTAACTTAACTACAAAGAATCCAACATACATCAGTAAGAGACCATGGTTGATGATAACTACCTAGCGAGATCTGAAATCTTGGATGTTTGTCCTAATCAGTACCGACGCAAGGACTGGTTTAGGAAGTTTTTAAATCTTCCCTTCGATTGCTGCGGAAACAACTACTCTAAAGCTATCTTACCAGTAGGCAGTTGATAGATGATTTGTAACATTCATAATAAAATTGTCACTATCGTATAATCTGATTTACCCTTATCATAAATAATATAACAACTTTCTTATATTTTTAGTCTCTGATAAGGTCTCCAACTTCAAAATAGGGTATGTTAAAATAGACAAGGTAAACTTATGTACTCCCAGACTAAAGTAAGATCAAATTAATAATAATTGAACAACATTGCGAAAACCACAGGTCGCGGCATTTGGGGACTGGTCTATAAATAATATGTTTAAGATTACAAGCCTTGTTAATGAGGAACAATTTATATAAAATATATACGCTTTTTAATAACACGAGGCCAACCGAGACCAGATCCATGGAGCGCGTTAAGTTGACATTCTAAATCATCTATTAACAAACCCGTTTACCACTAGAGATAGCTGAAAATTCAGAAACCGAGCTATTTTTCAAAGAGAGCAAACTAATAATTATTGTAAGTCTAACGGCCAGTAGAAAGGACACCAAATATTTGACAAAATGAAATTAATACATAAAAAGTTTTTGTTGTATTCACTCGTAAACCTCTTTAAGGGTATAACAGTATTCTATTCTATATAACTTAAAAGATGAGAAGAATAAAAGAATAAAGAACCACAAGATAGTTCGTTAATCTGGTACAATAACATACTGATCGAAACCGATATGCTATTAAACCCTTGAACAACAGCAACGTCAAATTTTGTTAAAAGGCCATAAGGTTAATTCTTTAATAAAATACCTGAAAGTCGAATGAGTGAGATAAGAGAATAGTATTTGCCTCCAAAGGCACAATAGGTTATCTACATGTTTCTTTTATCTTGTGGTTCGCATTCCCATGTCTAGGTACCAACTGAAAGGTCTTGTCATAAGAAATGTACAAATATAATATTAAATCCCTAGTACTTAACATTCAAAAAGTTAATAGCTAAGGTTAAGTTTTTTTGAAGTTAGGTCAAGAGGTCAAAAATTCTGGTACTGATGGAAATATACATCAACACATGCTTTCACCCAGTTGGAAGTTCAATGTTTCTGCATACTTACTCGTTCATCCTGATTTCCGATCAGACAGACTGCCCTGATGGACGGACACCACCGTTTGAACTCGGCCTCCCAGTTAGCCAGTGTGGACTTGGGACAGATGACCAGATGAGGGGAGGGAATGTGTCTGTAGTGCTTCATGTATCCCAGCAGAGAGATGGTTTGTAAAGTTTTACCCAAGCCCTACAACAAACAACATTGCTGTAAAATAACAGAGTCCTTAGCTGATTGCAGACAAACTTTTCCTCGGGAACCACTTTCAGACCAATGCAATTTGGCTCCATACGACAAATCTCATTACCAGTTGGAAGTTTTTAAAAATATTGGGTTTTTTTTCCATAGAAATCAAATTTCAATATTACACATCAGCATATGTTATGAACAGGTGTGCAAAAAGTTTAGCTCTGTACAATTTAAGCTTTGAGTTTAGTGTTGCAAAAAAAAGTTGATGGACAGTCGAAAAAGTGAAGACATATAGGGTGCTGCATCTGTTATGGCAGGGCCCTAATATAATGTATACTGTGGAATCATTTTAATTCGTGGGACCAATGTTCGTGGTAACCAAAAATTTTCTGCTGGTTTGTGGGGACGCAATGTTTGTGGGTAATTCATAAATAATGCGAATGGCATAATATTTACATAGATTAAAAGGAAAATAAACATGTTCATTGGGGATGTTAATTCAGGTAAAAGTGACCCATGAAATCCACGAACATTGGTCCCCCCCCCATGAACAATGATGATTTTCACAGACATGTAATTCAGGTTTCCAGATTTAATTTTGTCAATATTATAATCAAAGCTTAACAAGTGCCAACATAAACAGTTTTGTGAACTACTGTTCATCAACAGTCGTTGTTGCATTAACAAACTAACAATATTTCTACTTAATTTAGCCCCAATACCATGTTATTTACAATGAAAAAAAAGCATTTTCAATGTACTTCTACAAAATTATGCACTCTATGCATCTGTTCATACAGAGTGCATTTTTTACATCAAAACAATGCATTTCTCGCCTTGAAATTTCATGACGAGAATACAAAGAACATTAACATTATTTTCTCAACATTCTCAATATAAGACCTAAACAGAATTGTCTTCATCATTTCAATTACACTTTGTTATAATATTCCTTTCATTAACATCTCGGTTGTTAAAATTTGACTACCAAATGTGTTTGAGATTCCTGACTACCAATGTGTATTGGTAATTCCTGACTAGCAAAGTGTATTGTAGATTCCTTATATCACACGGAGGTAATCCTAAATTCACAAATTGATGATCTATTTATTGTTTTACGTTCTCACTCAAGAACATTCTTCACTCATAGTGGAGAGACGTCCACCATTCGCCGGCGAAGAGCTGCAAAGTTAGGCACATTAATCACATGGACATAATCGTCGAGAGTCTGTGAGCAAGATATTTACATGAATTTGATGAGTATCGGTTTACTCGTACCCTGACCGACTCGTAGCCCAAGTCTACTTGTACCCTAAATAGAAATGAATTTTGACACACACACTCGCCAAAACAAAACCCCGAAATAAATTATTTAAATGTAGGGTAATTAATTTTCAAACAAGACTAATAGTGTGTATGTTAAACATTGTATATATAGCCGCTAAAACAAAAACATTCAAAATTTTCAAGTTATTTTGAAATTGTATGTATGTATGTAGACCTCGTAAAATTTGCTTAATACCAAGAGCCAATCTATCCACCAAGGGTACGACTTTGGCTTCTAGCCCCCCAAAAGCATGATTCAGATTCTGGTAAGTCGGTCAGGCGTACAAGTAGGGACTTGGGTACGACTTACACAAGTCGGTCAGGGTACGAGTTGACTAGAAATCATTGATGAGCATAAAATCATCTACGTTGGGAGTGTCAAAATAGCCTTAAGTAGTGAAACTCCACCATGTCTATTTCAGACCTGTTTACCCCTATTTTGTCTCTCCGTATTTGTGATCAGATTTGTCAGTGAGAATTTAGGCATTGTTCCGTAGAATTTCTTTTAAAGTGTTTACATTGATTTTCAAAGAGTGCAAATATGTAAAACTTTTATCACAACATTGGTTTAATTATAGGTTCATGTGGGTTATAATTTCCACAAACTTTCACTTCCGCCATGATGCGTTATTCCCATGCAAAAGATCATCGCATTGCATTGTTCCCGAAAATGTGAATGGAGTCCTTTGACGAAGACCCCAAGACTCCCATTGCTTGTGTAAATATTCATAGCGTGTTTTACAGCCATTTATGATTCTTCCTGCATGAGCACATGAGAAAATCTACGTTTGCAAATACTGGCAATGGACATAAGTCTTCCTTAGAAGGAAGGCCAAGAAAATTACCGAAGATGATCATATCGTGCCTTCTTTCGCGGGGTTTCGGCCATTTTTAAATCATTTTCATTACATGACCTATGTATCACGTAAAATGTTTTTACAACTCCCTGGTTCTAGCGATATTCAAGCGTCAATACAACGCGATAATAACACGCAAAACTATAAAGCATAAAATCAGAACGACGAAGACTTCCGATTTCCGTAACATGAAAACGTAAGACGTATTTTGGTCTCAAAATCGTACAAAAATACGGACGAAATCGTACCAAGAGTAAACAGGTCTGCTATCTAACTCCGTAACATCAACAGTCCTGCTACACTTGTTGCAGTCGATGTACATTTCATGATTTCGCTCGATACATTTTGGGTCTAATTTAAAGCAATTTCAAAATTCTCCTTCTTTAACACATAAGACAAAATATTACCATTTCATCAGCTAGGATGCCATTAATTCCATTTTCATACAGGGATATCATCCAATTTAATCCTCGGATCTGATAATCTCTCATGTCTCCAGACTTAATATCTGTCAACAAAAAATAAAATCTCAATATCAAAGCACAAATACTGATAATCTATATCAACGTTATCAGAAAACAATTAAATTCACAAAACTGGATTTATTTTTTTTTCTGAATATAATATTGTTGCATATATAATCTTACAAGTATTTATTCAGTAGTGCTTGTTCATGAATCAGATGATGAAAAGGACGACTACTGACCAAGACATCTCCGCTAGCCAA
>CAJDSM010019540.1:0-12003 GCA_903981925.1 Ostrea lurida
GCACATCGCTCACCTGAGCACAGCTGCTTTGGAACACTAAAAGAGCAGTAGTTTTGGGATTTAGAAATTGTACCACTGTAAACTAATTAACCTATGTTGGGTGGAGGCATTATCTGAACCCAACTTAATTCTGACTCATATCGGAAAGCTTTCACGTAAATATCCACTTTTGGTTCACATGAAAAAAGATTTTTAAAAGAATTTCTCTACTATATCTGCATGTCCTTTGATCACCCCTATTGGGGCCTCATCAACCCCGAGGTCATGAATTTGAACAAACTTGAATCTCCATATATCAGGAAGATTTCATATAAAATTCAGCTTCGCCTGGTCCAGTGGTTCTTGAGAAGAGATTTTTCCCTATATTATCTGCATGTAAATACTTTGATGCACATTGTGGCCCCATCGTACCCCGGGGGTCATGATTTGAACAAACTTGAAGTCTCCCTATGATCACGAAGCTTCCATAATAATTTCAGCCTCTGGGCATAGTGGTTCTTGAGAAAAAGTTTTTAAGATTGTCCCTATATTATTCATATGTAATATACTTTGATCCCCATTGTGGCCCCCATCATACCCCGGGGGCATGATTTGGAACAAACTTGAATCTCCTCTATTCAGGAAAGCTTCCATATAAATTTCAGCTTTCCGGTCCAGCGGTTGTCTTGAGAAGATTTTTAAAGATTTTAACCTATATAATCATATGTAAACTATTGATCCCCTAATACCCAGAAGGTGATCAGGTGCCTAGGAGGAGTAAGCATCCCTTGTTGATCGGTCAGATCCGCTCGTACGCCCATGGTCTTGACATGTACACGGATAATTTCGAGTTAAATTATTATATGAATAATGCGGCTAAACAATTGCTATGAAACACATCAGACAACATTTCATCCCAATGGCAGACGGAATCGTTTGTAACGAACTATAGATTTGCGAAAGTGCTGTTTCAATTAAACGTGACTGTTGAATCCTGCGACAGCAACTTGTTTGTAATAAGCCTGCCTCGATTTCAAATGTATAATACAATGTACGACTGTCAATCCTCCCTGGTTGTGCTCATGCTCAGTGTGAAATTCCGACCTTGTTATTCACTCTCAATGATATTTTGTCCATGCCTTTATAACTGTGAAATCTGTAATCTTGTCCTATCGCGGAAAAAGTATTCCAAGGTGTCGAATTAGACAGTTCCCCGTAACTGAATTTAGATATTAACATTCCTATTGCTTTTTGTTTGAAGAGATTCTTTCTCTATCTTGCAGTGGGATATCCCAAATTTTCCCATGTCTGGAGTTCTATGGTGCCTTCCTTTCAATGTATACGTTCTCGCTCTACAGCCGTATTTCCTTCAAGGGACGAACTGCCGATGTGGATTTGGTTTCATTACCTCACCACTGGGAGTATGCCATGTTGGGGTTATACTCTGTGATCGAATAGTAGCTGGCCGTCTATGTTAACACGCGCAGGAATAGATATTACATCCACGGAGGTAGGGGATTGTTGTGTGCTATTCTCTTATTCGTGACTATAAAGTGACATTCATTACATGTATATAATTTTTCAGTCCACCGGCCGGGTAGCTCAGTGGTAGAGCGATTGTTTCGTAAACCAAGAGATGTAAGGTTTGTTTTTGGTATATTGGTCACGCCTCGGCATCTTCTTACGGCTATGAAATAGACAGACATCCATTTTGATGCATATACTTTTTCAATACCCCACGCGACCGCAGGCGGAGGGTCTTTGAAGCGCATACATTCGTATCGCTGAAATTTTTTCTTGTGTTTTCATTTTTAGCTCAGCATAAATTCGCAAAAACAATAGGAACGCGAAAAATAAATTATATTTGGCCTTTTACTCAATTCGCAAAGATAATCGACGCAAAAATACCTCTGATTTACGGTTATTGCTCGCTGCTTCACCAAATGCTTCGACCATAGAAGTGTTTAAATACAGGTCTTGTAGAGCGCTGTGATCGTAATCAAATCAATCTAAATTTAAATGGTAATCAAATTCGATTGCCACTGGTGAGGTCTCAATATGTGTGAGCAATTCTCATGGGACGTTAAAACAAATAATTGGATTCATCGTGGTGAAACGTACATATAACGATCAGTTACCCAATAACAATTTTTCGTCGACCTATGCTGTTTGCTATGTTTTGTTACCAATTACTGAGCTGTCATTTACACACCGATTTTGACTGCAAGATTGATTTCCTTTACCTGATCAGATATGCGGCTCACGAATACCCCACCTAGCACTTGGGTCCCACACAGTCATGTCCAGGGGTCTTTATTTGGGTCCACCACACTGACATTGTCAGGGGTCCGTGTTTTGGTCCCACTACTGTGCAATTCCAGGGTTCCGTGTTTTGGTCCCACTACTGGCATGTCCAGGGTCTTCTATCTGTTTATTTGGTACACCCTGACATGTCCAGGGGTCCGTGTTGCCGAAGCATTGACAAAATCGATATTGAATGCTAAGCTTGTCCTTATCTTCATCTTTTCATTCATAATTGGCTTGCTAAAGAAGATTTGCAATCCCGAAACGTGAGATTACATAAGCTAGTATTCATAAACACTCCTGCATAATTGAAAGACAATGGATGTATTACATGTATTTCTTTCTTTTGATAAATACCTTAGTGGCGTTGGGCCTTTCTTTACCGAAGATTTATTCCATCAACGTTCAACTTCACCAGTGTCCCCGTAACGTCCAAATATGGACCGGTTGATTTTGGTTGTCAGTGTGCCATTTCTATTGATATGGTCTCCTTACCGACATTGTTTGGGATACCCTAAATAATATGATATTACGCATCCAAACTGATTGGATATTGTTTTTGCCTTTTTGACCGTTCATGTAGAATTTCAAGCATATGGGTTTTCTGTTTCTTCAGCACCATATCTTGTTGTTCATTTGTCATTTATTGAACGATCGCTCCGCAAACGAGGATAGGGTGTTGCCTCGAATCTCGATCCCGATCACATAGCCAATCCTACACAAGTAAATTTTTTTCAAAGTCAATGTAAATTTTATTTAAAGCGGTATTATACATATAACAAACAACACAAGCTCTGTAGAGCTTTTTATCCGACTATCATATAAATCTAAGAACATGTATTAATTAAGACAAACATAACATGCATATGATACATGTACAAAAAACCAAAAGAGAGACAAAGTAACATTCATGCTGAAGAATATATACCAGATAAACACGGTTACCATAAGTAGTTGACTGTTCTCCACCAAGTGCTCAACGTTGGAAGTGAGAGTTTACGGGTATTTTGGTTACGAACTTTGAAAAGGAGTCTCGTGTCGCAGTAGGCATTGGCAGCGGTAGAAACCCTCAATGTTACAACCTGGACGCTCGGCATAAATTATAGGCACTGCTTAAAGCTGGTGTGTTCTCTACAGTTAACAATCAAACTTTTCGAAATGGGACAGAAAAAGAATTAATTATTAACAAACATTATGTGACTATTAAAAAAGCCTGCATTCTATTGTGAATCAACTGTGTCTCATTGGTGTATACACAGTATATCATGTACAATATAAAAATATTCAGACGTTTGCCTTTTTTCAGCAAGCAGATATGTTGGTCTTTGTTTACCTAGGAAAATCATCTTTATATTGTGATATTTTGTTTTTACAGAAGCTTCAGTCTATGTTGTGATATTTTGTTTATTACAGTGATATTTTTTGCTAAGCTCAGTCTATGTTGTGATATTGTTTATTTACAGTGATATTGCTAAGCTCAGTCCTATGTTGTGAGATTAATTTATTTCCAGTGATATTTGTTTAATTTCCCAGTATATATGTTTTTTCCCAGTGATAGTTTTGTTTATTCCAGTTGATATTTGTTTATTTACAGTTGATATTTGTTTTTAATTTAACAGTGATATTTGGTTTAATTTATCAGAAGCCTCAGTCTATGCCATGGTTTTCAAACTTTTATGGATTCAATATTCTTAAGCAACAGTCCCACTATCAACGTTACCCTACTGTAATATTCTGCTATTAAATGAGGTATACGCCTGTCTGTCTTGTCTGTCCTGTCTCTGTCTCTCTGTCGTCTCTCTGTCTGTCTGGTCTGTTGTCTGTCCTCTCTTCTCTCTCTCTCTCTTCTCTCTCTCTCTCTCTCTCTCTCTCTTCTCTCTCTCTCTCTTCTTCTGTGTCTGTCCTCTCTCGTCTCATCTTCTCTCTCTCGTCTCTCTCTCTCTCTCTCCCTCACCTCTCTCTCTTCTCTCCTCGTCTTCTTCTCTCTTGTCTGTCTGTCTGTCCCTGTCCTGTCTCTCTCTCTCTCTCTCTCCTTCTCTCTGTTCTCTCTCACTCTCCTCCTCCTCTCCTCTCCTCCTCTCTTCTCCTCTCTCTCTCTCTCTCTCATCTCTATCCACTCTCTCCTATCTCACCATCTCTCTCTCTCTGATCCGATGATTGTGGGACCTAATTATTTAAATTTTTCTACATTGTAGGAAAAGCGACGCTAACAGTGTGCTGAAACATGTTATAAACCTTCTTTACATACTTCTGACCTGGTTGAATGGGCCGGAAGCCCTATCAATATTACATTTCTATATACCTATGATTTTTTCATTTGTTTAACATTCCTATTTACTTTAGTTGTACCAGGCAGGATTTTCAATCAAAGTCCGGTCTATTCTGCCTGACTGGGAATATATCCGGAGACGTCTTTCTTTTATGCTCTCGGAATCCCTTTATCTTTGTACCATCATTGACTGGTTATATTATATGCCCTAACTGTTATGGCGAGACGCTATGGTATCAAGTGCCAAGCTTGTACTGATCCACAGAAAATTACAAGAAGAGCCAGCTGAATTCATATTCACAAAGTAGAAAACGTTAGTGTGCAAGGAGTCACTGTATAATATTGATGTTGTGATATTCATTTAACTTACAAAAAAAAACTGTACCGCAAGCAATAATCACCAGTAATGAATCCTCAGGTTGCTTATTGTTTTTCCAACAATATAAACCTTATGATACATTTAGCAATAAGTGAAATATCCATGCATTGTTTCATTAATCGTCTCAGGAATTGAACTAAAATATAATTCTAGAATGTCTGTGCTTTCGTCGATGATTGCTTGTAGCTGGCACGATTAATAAATGTAATAGGTAAAGATGACGAACAGTGATGCAACTCTCGTAAGTCCAAATATAAAAAAAACAAGAGTTGGGCAAAACACCGAAACCCCTGGCCACAGGTGGGAATCAGATGTCTAGGAGGAGTTCAAAGCATCCCCTGGTTGACCGGTCAACCCGCCTGAAGCCCATATCTTGATCATGTAAACGGAACAACTGCGTAAGTCAATTAGTGTGTGAAAACGGCTGAACATGGCTTTATGAAACACATTTCAGCGCATTTGACTCAATGGTAGGTCATTACTGGTAAGCTTGAATTGTTATAATGATATATCTATATGTATTATCTGTATAATGCCTGCCCTTTAAAAGTGACTGTTGAAACACCCTGCAACAACAACTATTATTCACACAACTCATTTCATTTTTAAGTGATTAACCTAGCACCGATTGTATTGGTCAAAACACCTATTAAGCATTGAGGTGATTTTCCTTCGATCACTGAATTTTTTTTTAAACACCGCGAACTACTTTGACTGACTGCAGAAGATGCCGACACCAATTACGTAGATTAGCACGATCTTATTGTTAAGAATGACAGATGTCCTCCGGACGCGGTTTAACAATAGAATCCCCTCCCCCTAAACTTGCTCGTAGCAAAAGAAATTTGTAAATACGGTCTGCATGGGCAAAAATGAGATAGAGACTTATAAATACCATTGCTTTATGTGATATTTGCATTGTAATTAAAGATTTCAATATGTGTCATGCTGACTAACTCCACACGTCCGCAAAAATGCGGTCAAATTTGATCGGCTAAACCTTTCAAGACTCTTGTACGAACACATTTCTATTGGGATTTTCTTCATTCAAAGGATTTACAAATATCAGAAAAGGTTTTGTTACAATCAAATAATCACTAATTTTATGCCCATTCTATCTAATAGCTTTGAAATTCATTTCGGAGTGGGTCCACTTCCAATTTGCTACATTGCGAGTATAGGAAGGATTTCTAAACTGTGATGAGGGGACCGGAGTCACAGTTAGAATATTCTATTACTACCCAATACGGGACCATGATACACGTTCTATTTAAAGCGCTATTTTTAGAATCGGAAATTTCTCTTTTCCGGCTGAATAATGGAGACGAAAAATTTCTTTTCCTCGGTTGTTAGATTTTGTAAAATACATGAAATAAACTGTGTCCAAACACAAATAAAAAGTGTAAATTTTGACAAGTTCCGTACAAACAACAATCAAACTCCTTAGTAACAAGTTTCGTCTCGCTTAGACAATCAATCACACGAACAGACACAGTTTAACTTAGCATAGTATGATGAAACACTTAATCTAACGTCAGTTACATAATATACGATGGGGCAATTAGAATGCCACTCACATATATGTTATACAAGCCTTTTAATAACTGCAACACCATATGTCGTTCGGAACCCCCCCCCCCCCCCCCCATCGATCATTCTCGTAAGTCCCAAATAGAATACCAAGAACAAGAGTTGAGCAACACGGACCCCTGGACACATCAGAGGTGGGGTCAGGTGTCTAGGAGGAGTAAGCATCCCCTGTTGACCGGTCAGACCCGCAATGACCCGATGGTCTTGATCAGGTTAAGCAGAGCAATCAAGTAGTCAAGTCAATGTATAAAAACGGCTTACAATGGCTATGAACGAATTAGACAGTATTGACCAATGACAGGGCATACTGGCAAGTAAATTCGTTATAAAGACCATATAATTTTACGAAATGCTGCCTTTAAACGTGACTGATGAAACCCTGCAACAACTTGTCTGTAAGTAAGCTTGCCTTGATTCAAAAAACTGATCATACACAGAACAAGCTCTTGTGTATCGAATAAATTGAGAGACATGCACACATATGCAGGTGATGATGGAACATTGCTACATAAATGTGGGATGTGATTTACCCACTTTAATCTCCCTGAACGTACGCATAGTCGGTAAATATTATTACTTTTTCAGGTATATAATACATCGTATTGACCGAGGAAATTTTAATGATGTTTTTATCAGTCGATTAGATGATTAAAAGATTGAAACGAATTTCTAATATATCGAGGGCCATCTCTACACCAGATCGTCAACAGACCGTATTTAAACATAAAAACTGGATACTTTGTACCAAAAGATACTGATAGAAAGCTTCAATCGGCCCAATGTTTAGTACTATTTATTATCGTGATAGATATAATAAGATGATATACGAAGATAAATGGAAGCAATAAAAGAAGTAAAGACGTGGGTTTTTATTAAGTGACGATAAACAAAATCCAATTACTGTTATATTCTACAATCCCCACTTTACTTTTGGTCTGATGTTCGACAATTGGAATGCTACATTCACCTCACTTTCCTACGCTGTGGATATAGCCAAACGGAAAGCGCGATAATATTCGATCATCTGATAATGAAAAATATCCGTGTATTTGTCAAGCATTGGATGCAAAAGATCGGTTTGTTGTTTTACGTCCCGTTGAGAATGTTTCCTTCGTGTTGTGACGTCACCAGTTGTAGGTGAAGTAAGACTAATTTAAATCGAAGACAGGCTACTTACAAAGAAGTTCCAATTTGGATGTTGCTGGGGTTTTAACAGTAATATTTAAAAGCAGCATTTCGCAAATTCTATTCAGTACATTCAGTTGAAAAAAAACCCAACAAACAAACCTAAATAAAATTTAAAAAAAAATAATGGTCTGCTTTTTGAACAGAATAATTATTGTGATCTATATACTGTCACATTTCACGGTATTTTGTCTAGAATATCTTATTTATTGCAATGAGCACATATGTAAAAATGGATAGCAATATTCAGAAAACATAAGTCTGGACTAATTGGTAATAAGAATGGAAAAAGATTTTTAACATCAAGGAATCCAATGTTCAATAGTATACTTATATACCCAGCTTGTGTAATTATCGGACATTCTTTGTAGCCCTTATAAGTGTTGAACGACTTATTTTATCAAACAAAGCTCCATGAATTTTGAATAGAATCTTGTAGTAGTATTCTATATTGTTTATGATGAAATGAAAACAAATGTTGTTTCATGAAATACCAAACAATCGCATAATGCACAATAAGGTTTCACTATCCCAAACCCCTTACAATACTTCACTTCATCAAGCGCATGAAGCGCGTGGACTTCCTTTGCGCGTGAGTGTAGCTCTTACGATAAGAATAGACTGTCTCTCAGGTTGACAAACACAGGAGTTTATTCAAGCCTGGGAGTGACCAGCGGGTGAGTTTATTTAAGTTCGGGTTGACGAACGGACGAAATTGACTTTATTTACAATAGTTCTACACGATATTCCCCTGATTCTAGTATCTTCTGATACATCTCGATACGAAGCGTCAGGTTGTGTATCTTTGACTTATGTGCAGGTTCACACTATATAAACAAAGTTCCCATGTATATCGGATATGTTGTCGATGATGTCACGATGTAAGTTGGACGCCATACTGGTATGGATATATTGGATTATACCTGTTCTTCTTTCCTCGGAGTCGCCTGTCAGTAAAGTGCTACGTAATCCAAATTCGCCATACGAATTTACTCACCTGTGCGCGCATGGCTCTGATGGACTTATCATAGGAGGAACCAACTACATTCACCGGGTATTTGCAGGCAATTTAAGTCTCGAAACTTCACAGAAAATTGGGCCTAAATTGGACAATCCAAACTGCTTAAATTTGAATAATATTGCTTGTGATAAGGAAATGTACAATAGCTATATCAAAGTTCTGCTTGTAGATACGCGAACGAAACCAAACCAAGACCAGCTCATAATTTGTACAAGTTTATTTCAAGGAACTTGCGTAAAGCGTAATCCGTTCACTCTAGAATTGCTGCCTAATTTTGGTCCAAATGTTCAACTACTAGAACCTATAGTTGCCAACAATAAAACAGCCACTACTTTCGCATTTTTGGCCCCCGGCCCAGGGACTGATGGGGCCTCTCAATCTACTGCTCTGTATGTTGGCGCCTCCTGGACTAACACCGGACTGAGGACACTTAGAAGTCTGGTGCCATCCTTTAGCAGCAGGAACACACGCAACTTTGATTTCACATTTAAGGATTTAGCAACCAATTCGTATGTAATGGTGGATGAAATTAACAGAGATTCATTCCCTATTCGATACATATATGGATTTCCATCTGGACATTTCAGCTATCTTGGTACAATTCAAAAGATTAGCGTTGCAGCAGAAGACTATGTGTCGAAGCTCATACGAGTATGTCAATTTGATAAGTCATTTTATTCATATGCTGAGACATATTTAAGGTGCCAAAAAAAAGGGGAAATTATACAATTTGCTACAAACAGCGTATCTGAGTAAACCTGGTAGTCATCTGGCAAAAGCACTGCAAATATCTGAAGACGAAGACGTCCTGTTTGGAATGTTCGGGATCGGAAATCCAGACACACCAGTAAAAAATGACAAAAGATCTGCCATGTGTATCTTTTCCAGCAGACAAATAAAACAAGTGTTTTCTCGTAATACGAGAACTTGTTTCAGGGGTACTGGAAGAACTGGGCCGGATCATCTAGTTGCTCCGACAAACTGCCAACCTACTGTAAGTACGGTTTGTATATATGAATAGAGACACATTTACTAAAATTTCAAAATAAAAAAGAGTAATGCTAAATATTTATATTTGAAATAGCTATAACAATAATGTATGTATACGATACTAATAATTTTTAATGAATAAACAATCATAAATGAAAAGCATTTTACCACCCTTTTATGGGATCATGGGCGTAGGAGCCGGGGGGGCATGGGGGCACATGCCCCCCACTTTCAAAAGTGGGGTGGGGGGGGGCAAAAAGTATGTTTTTGCCCCCCCCACTTTTTCTCGAGTAACTTTTTTTTGCAAAATACACACAATTTAGAAGTCTGCCCCCCCCCACTTTCAGTAATAAATAGAGGTTTGGCCCCCCACTTTTAGTGTTCAAACGCCCTTTTTTTTTTTTTTTTTGGCTTGTCAAATAATTTTGAAGTTTGCCCCCCCACTTTCAGTAATAAATAGGAGGTTTGCCCCCCCCCACTTTAAGTGTTAAAATGTTTTTTTTTTTTTTTTTGCGTTGTCAAATAATTTTGAAGTTTGTCCCCCACTTTCTGTGATTTTTTTTTTAAGTTTGCCCCCCACTTTCAAAATCAGTCCTACGCCTCTGGGGATTATATAGAATCTTGTAGTTAGATTTGATGGTAATACGACACTCGCACTTATTTTTGGTAGATATAGATATAAGTGACGATTATTGCGGTAAGTATGATTTAACACTCCCATTAATGGTCCAGAAGCTATCGCCTCTACCACGAGCTACGTCATCGATGTTACTGCATCTTCACTCATAGGTAACTACCACACCTACAGGCACACGGTTAGCATTTATTGGTACGACAGAAGGCGTTGTGAAAAAGGTAAATCTATTATTTCCATATATACTACGTACTACTACTACTACTACTACTACTAGCTACTACTACTACTACTACTACACTACTATACTACTATACTATATACTACTACTATTAACTTCTACTACTACTACTACTCACTACTACTACTAACTACTACTACTACTACTACTACTACTACTACTACTACTAAGTAGTACTACTACTATACTACCATAAGTAATTAAGTAAGTCTTGCTACTACTACATGCACAATACTACTACTACTGCTACTGCTACGCTCACTACGTACACTACTACTACACCTAAAAGAACTATATATATATATATATATATATATATATAATATATCATATATATATATTATATTATATATTATATATATTTACATTTATAAGCCTAGATATCTAGGAACTCTAGTTTTAAAAGTGAGACTCCCCTGGGGAAGGATCACTCTAAAGCCCCGCCCCCCCCCCCCCCCGGCCGGCTTCCTCCCGCCGAGGCTGGCTCTAGGTGAGCCTTCCCCGAACGTCTGGCTTGAGGTAATAAACCCCTGTTTTCATCCCTCAATGATACAATGTCATCTTCTCTCTCTCTCTCTCTCTCTCTCTCTCTCTCTCTCTCTCTCTCTCTTCTCTCTCTCTCTCTCTCTCTCTCTCTCTCTCTCTCTCTCTCTCTCTCTCTCTCAGTTTATGAATTAAATGACTTATCAATTTCAATGTGTTTATTCACCGTTTTCTTTCTCTGAGTTTAATGAATGATTTAAGCAAAATCATTTAATGCCTGCTGATAAAGGTCTTGGTATCTAAATTATCTCTGTAAAGTGATAGTAGTTTACCAAAAATAAATAAACCAATCTGTCCCGACAATATGTATATCTATGAATGGAAACTAAACATTTTACAATGTTAGAATTCTGTCGGATAAGCCATATAGGAGGAGAAGCGTTCACAAGCTTAAGATGCTTTGACAGGCAGAGACAGAAGGAGAGAAAGCGGAATAAAGTTTCTTCGGACTAAAATGTTAACTTGTCATTGGTTGAAACGCGTCACGTGACTGTCGTCTAAATATTAGAAACATAGATGGCAATATGACTGCCGTTACGTCTTTTTTATTGTTGAAACTAACTTTTCACCATAATTTTATTATGCCATTTATATTTGGTTCTTGACAAAACAAAACACTTATGATGTTTGTTACTGACTGTCTACGGAAATATATCGGGTTGTTCAATTTCATAGAAGCCTCGGCTTCGCCTCGCTTTCTATGGAATTAATTGAACAAAAACCTTACATACTTCTGTAGACACTCAGTAACAAACCTGATAAGTAATAGCGTCCGTCTGGAAGAGGGAAAACAACATATTTCATGTTAGAAAATGCATGAAGCTATGAACTGCAACGTTTCATGCCGGTGTTGTAGAGTGAGCCTTCC
>CAJDSM010019540.1:19508-33524 GCA_903981925.1 Ostrea lurida
GGACCCCATGTACTTATGGGATCTCTGTTAACTACTTGATTGGGACGATTTGATGACACACAAAGGGGTCTCGAGTTCAGCCTAGGATTCGCTTTGCTATTATTCACATCACCGCTTGGGACAACGAACACATTGGGACTCCTAGTTGTCGCGATTAATTTTGCGGAAAGTCCCCGTCCATGTGTTGCCATACACTGAAATAGCTAGAAACGCGCGACCCACTGGGGCAAGGAGAAACGCAGCTTGTTGGGTCGATCTGATAGATATGAGCGGATACTGCAGACAGCAACACTCCTTGGAAAATTTTACTATGTGCCTAGCACAGAGATACCAGGTCGGCTGTGGGTAGAGTGAGCCAATTCACTATGTAATGATAGAAACTTTCCGCATAGCCAGGAGCTTGCTTTAGTATGTTGGTAGCCTTTCCCCCACGGGTAAGGACGCTTGGGCTCTAGAGCAGAAAGATCACGGGAAGGGTCTCACTCTTAAGATGTCCAGATCTTTTGTCAACGCGTGGGAAACGCACTTACTGAAGTGCCACATGTTTGTATGCGGTCAGTTTCTTCCTCCCATAGCAGGAAACTTTTGCCCTTCAATGTGGGCCTTGGGAGAGGAGCATACTTATAAGTGGTATCAAGAGAATTAATTTATGAGAATCTAATGACTTTTTTTCAGCATGGCTATTTTTATATGAAATCTATGATTTTTTGAACTTAGTTCAATCTCGTGTTAAGGACTCACTTAAAAGAAGAACGGTGACCAATAACAAACAACTGTGACATTCCAAAGATAGTTATCTCCTCTGTATTGTCATTTATTCTTAAAGTAATCAATATGAACAATAGTCCATTCAGATGTAGCGATTAGAAGAACAGATCAAATTTTTCCCTGTATAAATAATAAAAATAGATAATAAAAAAATTACCTAACAATCTTTATGGACAATTATACTGATCTGTTGTTTTATACTTGCAAAATATAAAAGATTTAGTAGTCTTTTAAATCATGTCACCATTCTTAATATAATATATCGACTTCCTAATCAACTAGTCCAATCTTAACTATATACGGTTTGGGTGTCCTACTTGTCCAACACTTTCTGTGAGGAACTGACTCCCGAGATGTCATTTTTCCTAAAGTTATATGTGCGAATAAAATATTACCTATTAAAAGGTTAATATCTTTGCAATTTATAAGTATTTATTATTTTTCTTACTATATTCGAAAGGAATAGATAAATTTTAGGGTGAGGAAAAAAATCACACAAGAAAGGAGAGTAGATAACTCTTGTATTATAGTTCATTGTTATCTTAACGACCTGAGTGAATGATAGGAGTAAGTGAATTAGGCAGTGAGTGAGTGAGAGCATGAGAGAGAGATAAAGATGGCTAGGTTTAGGTTAATTCCCAGTCATTAAATACTGATCTTTTTAATACATATTTGCGGGAGGGGATGAAAACCGGGGTGTCTTACTAGATGTGAGTAATTTCAAGAAGAGTGTGGTCTTCAACCGTTGGAGCTAGAGATTTTATCTAGAGCAAAGTTGTCGGCTAGTGGGGAAGGCTTATCAGACGCAAGACTAACCGGGGGGGGAGTCTGCAGCGTCTATAGTCAGACTTCCTCGTGGGAAGGCTCAACTCCTGAGCAATGTATACTCCGCAGGGGGAAGCCTTCACTCTAGATCAGACTTCCGTTCAGGGGGGAAGATGGCTCGGGAGGGGGGAGTCTTGCTTAAGAGTGAGCTTCCCCATGGGTGGAGAGCATCACTCTAGCAGCCAGACTGTACGGGGGGCAGTCTCCTACGGGGGGATGGTCTGGCTCTATTACACGGGCAGCTCTATATGTAAGGAAGTCTCTGTGCGAAGCGGACTTAGCCAATTCTGTTCCGTTTAATCGAATAGATGTATGCTTCTAGAAGAATTAAGCTATAGTATCAGGCAATAAGCACTGTGAAATTACTCATTTGAAATAGGTATACAATTTAAAAATCTTGATACGTCTGTCGCACGATCTTGAAAGGGAATATAATGCTAATGCAGACAATAACCTCATGATTAATTTTTTCAAAAGTAAATTTCTTTCTCTAAATGTAAGCAAGAGATAGGCGACAGTGGATCAATCTGCGACCCAAACCGTAATACAAAAAACATAATTGGGGACATATCACGGAGCCTGGACAACAAAAGAGGTGGGATCAGGTCGCTAGAGAGATGTAGCATCCCCTGTTCGACCGAGTATCGATATACAAACTAACAAAGTATACTAGTTATCGTTATAATGTGTAAAAAGTTAGATGTTTTGAGTGTAGCATGCTTATGTTAAATATTATGTATATCCATAAGCAGATGACTAATTGAACGGTCTTATCGGTATTTTTTATTCAAAACAAAGAACTTACCAGGAGTCTTTGTTGGACTCTTCTAACTGTCGAACGTCCTTTCATTGTGTTTGAACTTCTACAGTCGTTGGCTTTCCCTGATGGTGGGGTTCGGTACACATGTTCGTATTGTGTTCGTTACTGATTCCTACCTCCACAAGATTGAACTGGCAAGTATCTCCCAATTTGCTAAAGGGTCTAAAGAAACTCCAGAAACCCATCAACTGTTACGGGCATAAGTCATTTCAGTATCGTACAGAGACATTCTAACTGTGCAATTACTCGCTTCAATTTCGATAAAGATATATTATGTAAGTTGTTCGTTTAAGAAGCGCTATGTCTAAAGCTTCAGTTTTTCAAATTGCAAATTTATACGAGTGGTGGAAATAGTTTAAAGGATCAGTACCGCATAAATTGTTATAAGTTAATTACTTAATTTATCGTACGTAATTGAAAGATTGATAGCGTTAAGACACGCTGCTCCAATTAAAATATCTAAAAATTCATCAGAAAATGAGTTCTTACCAGTCAATTTCTAGTCTCGAAGCGATTGCATTAATTTGAATAGAAAGGGGTAATTGTTGATAGGATGATATTAAATTCTGGTTTTCAAAAAGATTTTATTTATTTTATTTAAAAATTGATTTAAAAGAAAAGAAGTGTGAGGTCGTCTCTCTTGGCAAATGAGATCTATTTTGTCACGACCAATTCTTAGACTTACTTTGTTTTGGCTTACTTTTAGGCATGTACACAGAAAAATCGAATCTGATCTCAAAGCTATAAAGGGATCATTTCATCTAAAACAAAAATACGCGGATATCATCATGATAACAGCTAAAAAGCGGAAATATCAAAAGACATTAAACAATCTCATATTATTGAATGAACAAATGAAAATATATCAGTATCGATAGAGAATATTTTTCTAGGTTTTGTGTTATGGTCATAATGTACGCAGAAATGCAAAATGTGTTTATTTCCTAGTTTTGTTTCCATATGCTCTCAGTGTTGTTTACATCTGTTCTAGTAAAAAAAAATATATTGTGTTAATTTATACTGGTTTTGTTCGCCACTTGTATGCTTTATTTTTATCATTGTGTGTTGTGACCGAGGTGCATGTTGTGTATTTCTACAGATTAACTGGGTGTTTCTGAAGACTACGAGTTGATGTGGTTTCGTTAATCGTAGCTGGTGTTCTATAGTACCAGGCATAGTAGCTGCAGTGTGAGTGTTGAAGTTGTTTAGATGTTTTTGTTAGCGTTTGCTGCTGGTTCTCTAAGCAGATTGTAGCATCTCCTCGTATGTTGTCATACTTTTGTTGTTGACAGGTCAACCTGCTTTGTGTGAGCTGTTGGAATTTTTTTTTTCGTTATCAACAATTGTTGTTTAATGTTGATTAAACGTTCCATTGTTAAAGCATGTAGTGGCCTTACAGATGTTGCTGTTGATAAAGTTATCGTTATTTCTATATTATTTCCGTGTTTTGTTTCAATTGGTTTTTATTGTTAAAGACTGTTACTATAATTTTCGCGTCATTTGCGTAATAATCTTAACCTTTTCATCACCACTTGTTCCTGCGTCCGTTTGGTCTTCCGTCCGTCCACTCTCTGTAAACTTTTTCTCACATCTCAAGAAACTGTTTTTATGCTATCTAGATACTGGTATAGTAAAGTTTAGTTGTTGTGTATATGTAATACTATAATACTAGCATACATAGATACAATGTTGTTGTTTATTTGAAGCATAAAATAGTATTATGTCATCAATACATGTTATTTATGATATGTGGGAGATCTGTTGGCTAAGCGTATCCTATAGAAGACTCATGTATTGCATAAGATCTACTGGTCTATACTTAGATGTAATTACGGAATGATAGTTTACAGGTATTTGCTTTTTTTGTTTAATGGTATCTATGTATGGTATAAGTTTACAGTTGTTTTCTCGTTGTAGGTTTGTAAAACAAGGATATAGGACACATAGAGGTTAGCTTTATGCCGATGGTGTTTTGTTATTATTTCTATATATGTATAGGGTAGATGAAGTATTTAACGAGTATGCTGTTTTTGTAGTTAATGGTGTATATACACGTAATAGTTATACATGTTGTTTAGCTTCTGGAGGGTTTTCTATTGTTCATTTATATATCTAAATTATTATGTATCAGTTACAGTTCTAGACGCATTTGTTTTTTCGTGTTGTGTTATATATTAGTTATTATGCTACGCAATTCCTGTGCAGATTTTTGATTATTTTATATGTTCTATTAATTGGTTATAAAGGATTGGAACAAGTTCTTTCAGTCCTGATTGTATTGATTTTTTAAATTGTTTAATACTACAATGTTAGTATAGTTTAAGTTGTTGTGCGGCTATTTGTGGGAATTTGATAGTACTTCTTATGGTTTATGCTAGTTTGGATGTATTGATGTGATTTACTTATATGATCTATTTGTTGTCTAGCTTCTTACTACACTGGAAGTTTGAACGTCTCTTGCGTCACAGTACAACATTGGACAATAACCAGATATTGTAAAACTATTTACCGTCTAATGTAACTGGGTAAAGGGTCATGGTAGCTATTTTCCACGGGTACGCAAATTAACCTGGTATTGAATTGATACCCTTGTCTCACTCTCGGTCAGCTCTCGTAGTAGCAGTTTTTTTTGCTCGCATAAGGCGCAAAATGGTCACAGCTCACCATATCCCAAACATCGGTTATTACTAGACATCATAGAGCAGAGATTTGTTTTGTAAGAGTATGGACAAAGAAAATTGGAATGAATTCTTATAATAAAACTCAAAGTGTGTAAATACAAATGGGCTAGGTTGGAACTTGATAAACATTCAAATGTTTCCGGTTCAACTTTGTTATACTGAGGGGATTAGTTAAATTAATCTTGTACCTTCTCTAAAATCATAAATAATCTAGACCACCTTCTAATCAGTGCTTATAGTGTGATCTGTTCATAACGATTCATCAGATAATGACGCTTAGCTCGCACGCATAGGAAGGTATGAAGAACCGCGGCTCTCTACATATAGAATTCGGCTACTCAAATTTTGATATTTGAAATTTAATTTATTTAGATGAAGCTGGATTGATAATAATAGTGATTTGTCATATAACAAACATATGGATTGATTTCACAGACAACTCATTTTCCTTCAGATTTAGATAAAGATTTTTTTTCAACTCGTGAATAGATTTAGAAGGCAAAGGATACACCGAACCATTGTGAATAGCATATTTTTTTCTCGCTCACACAGTCTTTATACAAAATAGTATATGATTGTAGAAGATACAAAAACGGAATGATGTCCTGATTCAACACAGCGGACCACCCTGACCACCAGAGGTGGATATGTATAGGTGTCTAGCCGAGGGAGTTAAATTGTGCATATCCCCAATAGCTTGGGATCCCTGAGTTACAACTCTCGTCGGCCGTAATGCAATACATACCATTGATCACGCTGTATAGTGGCAGCATGCAGCTACGTGTTTCAGTCAACCCAATAACAGATTGAAAACAAAATTATGGCTTCTCATATAATATTCTATAATTCAAGTATAAATTATTCAATCAACAGAACACGCTTAACAATTTGATTGAAATATTAGTACGCATTGATTCAAGAGGTCCAGTAAATGTGGCTTACACTTGAATCTTATAACGGTGACTGTGGAAACCCCTGCAACAACAATGTATTGTAAGTAGCTTTGCACGATTCAAAAACTGATTATATACAGAGCAAGCTCTCGCATATGAATAAGTTGGAGAACATACACACAATATGCAGGTGATGATGGAATATTGAAAACATAATATGGGAAGTTGAAAATGGAAAGAGCTGCAATCGTCCCGTTTTATCATAAAGTTGAGATGTTTAATTTGCCATTATGTCAAAGTTAATAAATATCCAAGTACGAAGCAGACAATAGAAAATACTGTGGTGTCCTTAATTCTAGTTCGTTGGGATATCATATATATTGAATCGACATTAATGACTGAAAATCATTAAAACGTCGCCAAGATATCGAAATGTCGAATCAAAGGCCACCGCTAGAGATTTTCTTTTCATGTAGAAGCTTTGAATGAATTCTGCCTCAAAAGATTATAAAAATAGCTTCAATATATTTTTAGCATTTTTTACCTTTAATCCTTTCTTCTAATTGTGTAGAACAGTCATATGTCCCGCAAATTAACATTTCAACTTTATGATAAACGGGACGATTGCCAAGCTTTTCCTATTTCAACTTCCCATATTTATGTTATCAAATTCCATCATCACCTGCATTATGGTGTTGTATGTCTCCCAACTTATCTCGAATATGCTGAGAGCATTGCTCGTGATAATATAATCAGTTTTGAATCGTGGCAGCTACTTACAAACATTTTGTGTTGCAGGGTTTCAACAGTCACCGTTATAACGATTTCAGTACCATATGACTACCACTTGAATCAAATGCTGTCTGAATATTTCATTAAGAATTTTTTAGCTGTTTTGTGCACTGATGATTGACTACGGATTGCACTCCACTTACCTTGATCCAAGACTATCGGCTTACGGCGGGTGTAACCGGTCAACAGCGATGCTTACCTCCTCCTAGACACCTTGATTCCACCTGTTTGGTTAATTTGGGGTGGATGGTGTGTGAGGGTCGCGGTTTGATCAACTCTTGTTTTATATTCTATTTTTGGACTTACGAGATTATCAATGTTCGTTATCTTTGCCTTATATTTCAACAGAGTGAAAAAAATCTTTATTATTTCTTGAAGGGCAAGGGTGTATCACTATGTTTTTTAATGAACCGATTTTATTCCATTCTCTCTTAATAATAAATAATATCAAATTGATAGTGTATTCTATAACTTAGCAGTCTTTCTTTACGTGGTTTATCTGATATGTTTATAAGTCAAATTTAGCATTGATTAGCGTTCACCGACATTTATTTAAAGTCAGATATTTAAAACAGTAACATAAGTTGACCGACAGAGAATGTGATGCAAGTCCAACTAGCTTGTTCTAACAACTTGTTTTATTTAAGTTTAGTTAATTTTCTGTGCCAAACCTACACACATTCCGCTGGGTCAATACGCATGTGTGTATTGCGGAATGGAGAAAAACTGACGAGAGCTGCCGAGAGATCAGGATCATTCACAAAAATACGTGTATCATACCGTGGAATGAGTACCGCCCCTTTCCGTTTTACATAAGAATGGTAAGTCACTATACGGTATTTCATTACTGTAAGCAGACTACAGTTGTGAGCAACAACATTATAATTCTCTTCCTCAATACCAACTGTAAACAAATAGAAGTACAAATCAAAACAAAACTGTAACATACTATACTGTAGTACATAACAATACAACTTAACCTTATACCATATATAGACACAGAACAAATCACAATTGTAGACTATACTATATATAAAACAGAAACAAAATGTAACTGTAACTAACTATATTATATAAACATAGAAACAACAGTAACTGTAACTATACTAACATAAACAAAACGCAACTGTACTATGACCATACATAGATAAATAAGCAAAACACCCATTTTACCTATACTTTATTAAATATTATAAACAATAACGCAATGTACGATACCATAATAGATACATAAACAAAAAGCAACTGTAAACTACACTATACATAGAATATAAACAAATAAAACAGCTTTAACGTATACCTATACAGCTAGATAAAAAACCACACAACTTAGCTATCGTACTATATTGACATAAACACAACAAAACTTTAACTATACCAGTATCTAGATACATAAAAACAGTTTCTTGAGATGTGAAAGTTTACAGAGAGATGGACGGACGGAAGACCAAAACGGACGCGACAGTGGTGATTGAAAAAAGATTATTACGCAAATGAGCGAAAAATTTATAGTAACGTCTTAACAATAAAAACCAATTGGAAACAACAACACGGAAAACAATTGAGAAAGAACGATAACTTTTATCAACAGCAACATCTGTAACTACATGCTACAATGGAAGTTTAACACAATTAACACAATTGTTATAAGAAAAAAAAAATTCAACAGCTACACAAGCAGTTACGTCAACACAAAAGTAAAACATACGAGATGCTACAATCTGTAAGTAACAGCAGCAAACGATAACAAAAACATTAAACAACTTCAACAGCCACACTGCAGCTACATAGCCTGATCGTATAGGCAACAACTACGATTAACGACAAGCAACATCAACTCGTATTTCAGCATAACACCCGTAACTGTAAATACACAACAGCACCTCGTCACAACAACAATGAAAAAATAACTACAAGTGGAACAACAGTATTAAATATAACAATATATTTTTTTTTACTTATGACAGAGTGTACAAACAGCATATGGAAACAAAACTAAAATAAACACATTGCCATTTCGCTTACATTTGACATAACACAAAACCTTAGAAAATATTCTCTATCATACTGATTATTTCATTATGATTCATTCATGATATGTAATGTGTTTATGTCTGATTTGATATTTTTCCGCTTTTTAGCCTGTATCATGATGAATGCTTTTTGTTAGATGTGAAATACCTTATAGCTTTTGGATTCAATTCGATTTCTTGACTGTAAGTAACAAACAAGTAAGTTGATTGGTGTGCAAATAGTCTCAATTTGCCAAGAGAGGACGATCACACTTTTTCTTTTAAACAATTTAAATTAAATAACATTAAAATCTTGAAACCAGAATTTAATACATCCTATGCAAAATTGACCCTTTTATTCAAAATTAGATGCAATGTCAACTAGAAATTGTACTGGTAAGAACTCATTTTCTGATCGAATTTTAGATTTTAATTGACAGCGTTCTTAAGCTATCAATTTTCAAAAGTTACGCTAAAAATTAAGTAATACTATACATTATGTACTAGATCTTAAAATTTCCACATCGTATAAATTTGCAATTGAAAATAACTGAGCTTTGACAAGGCTTTCTTAAAACGAAAAATTACATACATTATCTTTGAAATTGAAGCGAGTATTGCCAGTTTGAATGTCTCTGTACTGATACTGAATATGACTTATGCCCTGTAAACAAGTTTGATGGGTTTTGGAGTCCTTAGACCCTTTAGCAATTGGAGAGACTGCCAGTTCAATCTTGTGGAGGTGGACATCAGAACGAACACAATATCCGAAATGGTCACAATACCGAACATGTACCGAACCCCCACCATCAGGGGAAGGCAACGACTGTGAAGGTTCAGAACACAATGAAGAGATTCGACAGTGTAATGAACAAGACTGTCCTGGTAGGTCTTCGTTTTGAATAAAATTACCGCATATAGATCAATGTCATCTGCTTGTGTGTATAAAATATTTAACAAAGCAAGTACAACTCAAGAACTCAACTTTTTCACATTTATAAGATAATGTATACTTTGTAGTTTGTATATCGATACCGGTCAACAGGGGATGCTTACTCCTCCTAGGCACCTGATCCCACCTCTTTTGTGTCCAGGGGTCCGTGTTGTCCAATTTATGTTTTTTGTATTCAATTTGGGTCTTGCGAGATTGATCACTGTTCGCTATCTTTGCCTTTACATTTAAGAAAAGAAATTTACTTTTGAAATAAATAATCATGAGGTTATTGTCTGAATTTAGCATATATTCCCTTTCAAGATCGATGCAAATTATAGATTTTAATTTATACTATTTAAATGATTAATCACAGTTTATTGCCTGAATATAGCTTAATTCTTCTTAGATCATACATCTATCGTAAAGCGGAACAGAATTTGCTAAGTCCGCTTCTGCACAGAGACTTCTTCATATGAGTGCCGGTGTTATAGAGCCAGACCTCCCCCCGTAGTGAGACTCCCCCGTAAGTCTGGCTCTAGAGTGAGTCTTTCCCCAGGGGGAAGGCTCACTTTAAAAGTAAGACCCCCCCCCGAGCCAGCCTTCCCCCCTGCGGAAGTCTAGATCTAGAGTGAGGCTTCCCCCTGCGGAAGTCTTGCTCAGGAGTGAACCTTCCCACGGAAGTCTGACTATAGAGTGAGCCCCCTCCCCGGTAGTCTTGCTCTAGAGTAAGCCTTCCCCCAGCACACTTGCTGTAATATAAATCTTACTCCAAGGGTGAAGACTCACACTCTCTTGAAATTTCACTCTAGAAGAACACCCCCGTTGTCATCCCCTCCTCGGCAAATTATGAAATAAATAGTTTATTGGACTGGGAATTACCTACCTACCTACCTACCTACCTACCATCTCTCTCTCTCATGCACATCCTTCCTTCATCTCTATCATTCACTCAGCGGTGGTAGGTTTATAGTACACTTCATTTTTTGGGTGCGTATTTTTTTCTCACCCTAATTATCTATTCCTGCTTCGAATACTAGGTATATTGAACAGATATTGAAATGATACTTTATGCAACATTTTTTGGAAATGAACTGTAAATGTACACTCCAGTAAGTTCAACGAATAAGGATACAAACTTATATAGTAATTGAATTATATTAGTGTTTTTGCAGACAGGCGATTAAAATTTAATGGGACATGATTTAAAGACAATAATACGCTTTATATATTTGCCAAGTAAAACAGACAAGATGTGCATAAGATTTGTTATTTTTTTTTCAATGGTTTAATTTACCAGAAAAATGATGTATGCATCTAAATCTGCATTGGGATTTCATAATTGATTCTTTAAAAAAATTGACAATAGAGAGGACTACGCTATCCTTTAATTCCAGATGGCTGTTTCTATTTCACACGTCTTTCTTTAAAATGAGTTTAATGATGAATATAAACAGAGAGATCATTTATGACCATGCATGAAAACAGAAGTCATGATATTCGTAATAATCCTCTATAAGCATTATATGAGTAGTTATACACAAAGCGATGGAAGGGGGGAAGATCACTAGCTATTGAAGGGAGAGGGAGAAAACTGACACCTAACACAGGCTGAACAGTGATCAGAGTAGAGTATGCACCTCACGCGGAAGTCTGGCACGGTACGTAGAGTGACATACTTTTCCGTTGATTCTCCTGATTACGTATGAGTCATAGTCCTTCAGGAGTGGGGAAAGGCTTCACCTCCTAGACCAGTGCTTCCGGAGAAGTCTCCATGTAACCTATGGGGATGGCTCACTCTTACAACACCGGTATAATTTTCGGCATATACATTTTCCAAATTTCTTTCTCATTATGGTATAATAAAACATAGATCGACAAAGAGTGTTGCTCTTATCAGTGATAAAACGTTTGTACCATTTATTTCAATGTATGGACCTGGCAGACTTTCAAAATATCCAGAATGTGCAATCTCAATGTATGGTCATGCGGCGATTGGGAACAGACAAGTCGAATAAAGAGCGAGATAACTCCGCATTGTGTATCATCTATCGTGGAAAGCTAGAAACAGAACGATGAACGGCTGAGGGTCTAGCATTTTGCCGATACAGAAATTCTGGTGCGAATGCCAATAACACAGAAACATGTGTTTCACAGGTATACAACCTAGATAGTATGTTATTATTGTTTAATGAGTTAATTTATACGATAGGAAAAGGGCAAGATTATTCTGATCAAATATCAAACTAGATTGTATATTCTGTTTTTTGGCCCTTTTGCGTACGTAAGAATTTGTCTAGTAAAAACGCAAATTACTAACGAACAGAATAAGAGAGAAGGATTAAAGTACAAGGTTCTGTGCGCTTACTAAACCTGCTGAGAATTCAGCCTTATATAAAGATTGTAATGAGTGTTAGTTATACAGTTTATTATTGTACAAAGCTATTACAGTAATAGGTGTCACGCTACATCGTGTCATAATTGTAGAAAGAAAATTGTCTGTCCCCCCAGTTCAAAAAAATGAGTTAAAAGATAAAATCCGAGTGGTCTGCCCTAAAACAACTCGACTTTGTATATATGTTTTTGGGACTAATGATTACGTTTAACACATTGTTTACTTTGCCAATTCTAGTATCGTGAGAAGCAATCGAGTTGAATCTTATACTACCTCAATTCTATAACATGCAAACTTGTATATTTTCGATGAGAGTGAATATGCTTGTTACAGATCAGTGTGAGTTTGTTTCTAGCGTTATTGAGTTTTAGTTGTTTCTTTTATTAGGAAACTGTAGCGATAAAGTCTATAAAGCTCGACCGTAACTGCAAGTATTGCTTATCACTCTGTTATTTAATCTGCACATTGTGCATTTGGTATCGACGACGAAGGAAACCAACGAAAGTCTTATCTTCACCCCAAACACCCCAAGAGGAGGATACAGTACAGGACTCACATTACAACTACATCACTGGAATACTAGACAATTCTGACCATTCGGTGTACGAGGAAATTGTAGATTTGGCTGAAGCTGACCCTTTAAGCCCCGGTGATGCCGAAAATTACCCAAATATTGAAAACGAGAGAGAACCAAATGAAACCTCTCCGTCACCACACCAGTATGAGGAATTGACGAAAACGTCACGGGAATGCCCTTATGATGCTCTACAACGCCCCATTTCCTCTGAAACTATTACTAACAATGCAATATAGCCTCGATAGCAAAGCATAACAATGGCGTGAATGTGTTATACTATCTTACCTTTATGTGTTCCTAAAAAAAATCTTGGTTTTGTTTTTCTTCAATTTTTCGCTTCATTTTTTTCTCAAAAGTGGTTCGATAATATTTCTGAGTTATCAACGGTGGTGACGTATATAAGTTGTATAAGAATTTTGAATGTGAGGAATATTTGACATTTTACAAAGACATTTAAGAAAAAACTATGTTAAATGCAGACTACAAGACATTGCTTTCTCTTCCAAGTAAGCAAATGGAGTGATATTGAAAGATATGAAAGTAATTACAAATTATGTATTTGGAAGCAGATTGGAGATCATGAATTTTATAGTATTCTGTCCGGAAATCATAATGAAAATTACTCACACTAGGAGGTTGTTTTTCAATTCAAGAAAATGTGCAATTTTGTCTTCTAATTAGATTTTCTGTCTCTTAACAAATTAGATATGACTAATATATATTATCAGTTCTCCAGATGCCCTTAGACTCTTTATGTTTGTACATGTATATACTAATTTTAGTATGTAAATACACAGTACATTCCATGTACACCATGCACCTTTCCATGTTTCGATTCAAAAGTGTTGTAGACCACAGCAGTGGTAAGAAGAGTTGTATTACAATATTTTAAGCATTGTTCAATTTTATCTTATTTGCGATTTATGTTTGGCCATTACATTAATTCATCCAAAATACATTATTTTCTCATATGTTCCTATGAAATAAACGCTTCTTAAATATTTGATATTTGTTTATACGTATACATGTCTGACAATGTGTTTGTTCATGATTCAAATATGAATAAAATTTTAAACAGTATGCGATGACTTAGGAGATATTAAAAATGTTGAATACAACAAGGAAGTAAAATAGTATCATAAACATACCATACTTTTACATATATGTGTTCAAACTGCCAAAGTTTGCATAGACCACTCTTCATGGATGTAACAGTCTTCATTGAGGGGTAACTAGCGTAATGACTATCTCTCCCATCGTGTATCTCATTAAACCACCTTGTACATCAATATTGGACTAATGAAACCATCAAGCAAATATAT
>CAJDSM010019542.1:0-12163 GCA_903981925.1 Ostrea lurida
TCAGAACGTGTCCATGCCCCTTTAAAGGGTGTTTTCAGAAAACATGAAACTTAATTTCCGAAATTTCTCATGCATAACCTTTTTCAATGTAATAATTTACAACGTACTTGCTAGCAGCGTTTTAAAACTGCGTTAAATTATATTATTTTCATTTTACAAACAAATCCTCAAATGGTACATTGTTTTGAAAATAATTAGGGTTTATCAATGAAAGCGTTTGTGGATTTAAAAAATGCACATTGTTTTAAATTTCTTTCAAAATTTGATATCGGACTATGAGTTTTCAGTCAGTCAGCATACCAACAATTTGAAATTTTGTCATTTCAACCATTTCAAAATTTATTCATCACATGTTGTTGAATGAAAAAGAGCTATTTTCTCATATTGATATACATGTATATTGCTATATATGCATGTCTGCGATCTTTTAAAAAAGGCTGTTTATTGGTGACATGGAACTATATCAAATCGAAAATTCATACATTTTTTATGCTTTGAACTATCAGTACATGTATTGATAAGGCACAAGAGGGTGGAACTATACAAAAAGGCGAAGTTAACATTGTGTCAAACGTAATCATAATCCAAAAAACATATACAAAATCGAGTGTAGGACAACACGGACCTCCGACAAAAGCGAAGGTAGGATCAGGTGCCATCTATAATAAAGGTGAATGGGATTGGGCAGCAGCCTATTATAGCCCTCTCCAATGCCAATGGTACATATGTACTATCTTCTATAGTTGTGAGCTAATGGACTGTATATGCATAATACTTGTTCAGATAATAAGTTCATAGATTACTTCAAACTACTCATTGACTTTCATCTAAAATATGAGACACACGTTTACCCGACACATTTACAGCCTACTTTACCACCATTATCCCAGATCATTTTGGTGCATATCAAACGATGTAAGGCCACTAAATACGTTACAAGTGTTTTAGAATACTTGAAATTTGTTCACGTTTGCACACATATATCATACAACTTGAAACATATTTTATTTCTGCTACATGATTTAGTGTTTATTCTTTTGTAACATGTGTTTGGCCATAATACCATATAAGCGCACAAAACTTTGCTTGATTATTTCATTCCAATACATTCAATTTTCACAGAATGTTATCCACGATCATTATAACATTGGCAATCCTGGAAAATGTGTGTGGAATTCTTCCCCATCCCTCCGTTAAAGGTATTTTCCAATCTTCTAATTTTTGTAGTTTCTGTGTGATACCAACTTTATTTTTAACGATCTATGTTAACTATGATTGTTATGTTTTATTATAAATTCCTATCATTATGTGTAGATCGAGTAGGGGAGTATTTAAAATCGGCTCCTTGGCAACATACGAAGACTTTCGCGAAGATCAACACCCCGATTTCTATGGATATAACATCCAACTACAAACTTCCGGGAGGAACAGTTTTGAAGGATATCAAAGATGGTTTGTACCTATGTATAAGTCCCACCAATTAACTTCCCTGTTTTATATCAGCAAAGCCTGTAGGGTCATTTAAAGTTGTTGAAAGAATAAAAAAAACAGTTAATTTTGAAGGCAAACATTTAGCAGGGTACGTCGGCTATAGACATGGCCTGCTCCGCGCGTAGTAATCAGGAAGCGGCCCCAACAACCGCCAATATAAACTTGCACTCTATCGTTGCTAAATCCATAACTCTTTACAATTTCAAACCAAGTTTTGATATTCAAAACATTTGAAAGTGAAGGGATTTTGTAGTAGTGTAGCGGACAGTTTAAAAGGAAACTTCTACTGTCTCTCTTGATCACACTCTAGTGAACTAGCTTTTTTTGCGATGATGTAAAGTTTCTGTCTTGATCACGCAAGTTAAGCAACGGCGAGCGTGGTTAGCACCTGGATTGGTGACCGCTACATGTTACACTTCAGAATTTTTCACTCACATGGATACGTCACCATTGCCGGTGAAAGGCTGCAAAATTAGACTTATGCCCTTTTCAAGAGCAGGAATTGAAGGAGCCTTTATCGAGCAACACTTCCTGTGACACCGGGCATCGGATTTTGCGGACATATAATTAATCAATCAAGTTTTCTGCTTCTATCTATCAAAGTTTCCAGGTATATATAATTCAAACCAATAGAAAACAAAAAGTACATTAAAAAACCTGGACAAAAAAGAACACGGCTATATATAGCTGAATAGTTTATAATCTGTAACGATTCATTAAAAACTTGTACGTACAAAAAGCATTATCAGTTGACGCTGAAGGCAATATTCAATATGGAAAAGCAAAAAAAAGATTTGAACAAACCTTTCTTTGGCTTGCAATGTAAAGTTGGGGGGAGGGGTTGGGGGTTTTTTTTTGGGGGGGTAGTTTTTTTTTCACTCAATCAGTACCGCGCCTATCAGTACATTAAGTACATGTACTTTGATTTGTTTTACAGTTTTGAAAATGATTTTTTTTTTTGGTCATCTAATAGGTGTGAATTTTTGGAAACTCTTTTCCTGAAAGAAAAAGCTGATTTATACCTTCAATTTGCTTGGTAGATATAAATGAATAGAGATTTTATATTTTGGGTTTTTTTTTATCCTTGCATGACTTTAGAAAACTTTGAAAATTTGACAAGCGCAGAATTTTTCGAAGCCGATGATAATCACAACATAAATGAGATGTATGTTTGTTTGCTCGATTGTTTTACGTACCCGAACAAGTTGGATTTCTCCAACTATTGTTTTAACGAGAATTATTTTGTTTTCAATCGGTGTTTACAAACAACGGTTACTCAGTCAATTCTAATGATAAATCAAGAGACAGTCACGTGTCCAGTTCAACCTACAAAGTAGTCTTACCTGTGCATATTTTGTCACAACAATTCTTTGGTAAAAGAGACCTAAGAAATCAAATACCTGTCCTCTCAACACTTCCTACATATCTTTGTTGTTTTACGCTTTTTCAAACCAAAAGTTAAACGAGTTATGTCCGTCATATCTGGATCCCCCTCATGAGCGTTAAACTTACCAACGTATCATCACTCGGCCAACCTCGAAATATTCGTACCTAATACTAACCTCGGCTGTTGGACGTTAACCCGAGGACGTAAAGCACCATTGAGAAGATGGCTGCGCCCATGTGTTTACTGTTTGCACGTGTTGACTTACAATCTTGGCTTTCATATAAAACAAAATTGTCTGACTGTAACTTTTTAAAATTCAAAACAGTTTTAGCACCAAGTCTGAAGTGTTAAGCCAACACACTGTACAATCTAATTAAAATTAGATCCTTTGATCCGCTCCCATTTGTGTAGGATAGTATGGGAGCGGATCAAAGGTCTAATTTTAATTAGATTGTAGCGATAGTATGGGAGCGGATCAAAGGATCTAATTTTAATTAGATTGACACACTGATAAGAAGTTATTCCATCTTTAAGAACTATAAGAAACCCAATGGGGACCCGGGTTCGAATAAGTCCTCAGTTACTGTACCCCTTATTTGTCGTTAGAGGCGATTAAATGGGGTGGATCTTCGGATGAGACCGCAAAATCAAGGTAGCGTGTCACAGCAGGTGTGGCACGATAAAGGTCCTTTATCCCTGCTCAAAGTCCGTACGCGCCGAGCGTAGGCCTTAAAGGAGTTTTATCACGGATTTAAACATTTCTAGATTATGCCATAATTACATTCTAATTACTAATCTAAAACACATCACAGTTCAATTAAAAGCAATTAAAGCCGTAATTAGTTGTAAATACACCTCAAAGTTAGGGTCCTCGCAGTCAATTTTTCGTTAATGAGATAGCGGGTCACGTGGTCACTGTGACGTCATAGATGTCAATTCTTTAACAGATGACCGTATGATTATCGTGAACGCTCGGAGTTTAACGGTAAATAAATCAACTTTAGAACATGGAGAGAGGAAATTATGACATCGATGAAATACCTTTAGTAATGAACATTCGATCCTTACATGTTTGAACCTCTAGCAGTCAATAATAACGAAGAAAATACGTCTACAAGTAGCGACGATAGCGAAGCCTCTATATTTTCCTATCAAAAAAAAATTATTGGCTGTTTATTGGCTGTTTCAAGATACATTTGTAATTTAATTATTCACAAATTATTAAGTTATCACTCTCCTACAAGCACATATTATCGGGACGTTGTGATCCGTAGTGAATTTCTTGAGAGAGATTTTCACAAAAGCATAGCGATAATTCCTCCCGATGAAACACTACTCAATGACGATTTCATCTGAGGAAAACGAACCCTTTCTCAGACCAAAAATAGTTGTTGAAAAAAAAAAAATGCGTTATGGAAAATCAATACACATGTAAAACACAGGACCCAACCCTGCATGTTTAAAAACCATACGGGAAAAAAAAGTATATGAAATATATAATCCTTTATGCTAAAAACTGCTTGAGAGAAAATCAAAAATTATATATTGAATGTACAATTTTTTCCAACCTCAACTTTTAAAGCCTATTGACTTCACAAAAAGATGAATTGGAGTTGTGAGGTGAGGACGAAGCCTCGTTATCAAAAATAGAGAGCCATTTCGAGTTATGGGCAAATGTATGTATTCAAGAACGTCTAACTCCATCGCATGCTCGATACGACCAGAACTCGTCCGCGACAATACGCCAGATATTGTTTATTAATCCTATTATCTAATCCGTTTTAACGGATCTTTAACGTGAAATTATCGCTTTTTCTAAACAATAACAAGTGCTTTCTTGACACCTATGACTCACAGTAATTCCGCGTTAAACTCGCCGATAAAAATATGCAGTATTATGGAAATTCAAACTTGAAAACTATATCTTTGAAAATACAGCTTTTGACACAAATAAACTTGATGGAATGATTTTAAAAGCATATTCTTGATATATCAAAAAATAACGAAAATTTTAGAACTCGACATAAAACTCCTTAACTTTCTTCCTTCACCTGACAATAATGAGTGAAATGTAGCACTAAACAACATACAAACAACCAACGTTAGTGCAGGATCCCCACAGCATTAGAGATAACTGATAATTCTGGAGTTCCAAACAGAATGCAAAATAAGCGTTGGCAAACACGGGCCCCTGGAAACACCAGAAAGAAAGGCTGTCTGTATTGCAAAATCTTTTTCGATGTACATGTATTAGAGAGTACAATTTGTAGATGAATGAAAAATATTCACATTCTTGACTATGACGACCACATAATATTTAATTAATGTAAGGTGCACATGTTACGTGTATTTGATAATTTACAGTCGGACAAGTCACGTGACGTGAAAGAATTCATTGAGAGCGAGAATCCCACACCAAGAGAAATAGACCGGTTGGGTACACAATCTACCCAGTCAAGAAAAATCCAATCAAAGTCAACTGTGGACATGACCACAAGCGAGTGGGGTGGAACGGTAGTCTATATAAATCTGATAGTTACTTTAAGCTTAAATCACATTACTTATACAAACACAAAAATTTTTGCAGTGGGCAAATATATTGAGAACAAGTGATGACCATTTCATCGAACCGACCATGTTATAAAATAATGCTCTCGGAGACAGTTTCTGGATAGAAATAAATCTTTTATTTAAATTATCTAGTGATACAGAGAAGTTTACGGTCAGACAATTTTTGATCGAAACGAATGATTACAGAGAGAGGATTTGGTGATGTAGGCAAGAATACTGGTTAGGTAAGTTGTGAATTTGTTAATAACAGAACTGTATAGCTCTCTGGTAAAATACAGATTTACCGGAATATAGTTGCAAAATAAGCAACATCATTCAATCTCCGATAAACTTAATATTGTAACAGTTCGTTTTTAGAACAGAATCGTGGCATCCATTGTAAAAAAATCTTCGATTACGGCACAGAAAAAAATGCACCGGTTTTGAGCCTGAGCAAGTTATATTGAGACCTAAAAATGAAGTCGCCGTCTCTGCGTATACTATTTGGACAAATATATTCTTATCAAAATTTTATCACAACATGCAAAGTCATTCATGCGCCACGTAAAGAAACAGCTATATGTATCTAGTTGACGCCACACTGTGGCGTAGAGCATATGAGTCGGACGACTGAGAGAGTGTGTGGTTGTGTGTATAGTTATATATAATAGGGCGAAGAGATTACAATGTGTTCAACAACTAAATCAAATTGAGATGATATCCAATATCAGGAAGTCGTCAACGAGCTAATCCTGCACTGGCGAGTTAGACGAGAAACCTCCTTGAAAAAAGCGAAGATCAGGATCAGGTCCAGAGGATATGGGAGAGTAATTGTTAATAAACGAATAAGTTAATTAAAAGTTTGTTTGGAGGCAACGAATATGTCCCCCTGTGCTGTCAGTTGAGAGTTTGTGAGGATTTTGTGCAATTTTCTAAGTTTAACACCCACGAAAAATTAAGGAATCAAAATCCTGGTAATATGCACAACTAACATATGATGTCCTCTATAAATTCAAGTTTGCTTTTAAAAATCAGACAGTAGTTTCAGAGAGATGCCTGACAAGGTTATTCATGAGAGTTTAAGAAAATTTCTAAGTTCAAAACGGCCATAACTCCATACAAAAAATTAGAGTCAAAATTTCCTAGTAATATTAAGTTAAAACGGCAATAACTGCATCATAAATTAGAGGATCTAAAATTTCCTGGTAAATATGCACAAACTAATATGAATTCTTCTACGTTAAAAGTTCTGTCAAAATGTCGGATCAGTAGTTTCAAGAGGATGTTGCGCTGACAATTATAATGAGGATTTAATGCAAATTTCTAATTCAAATGACCATAGAACTCCACAAAAATTAGAGGATCAAAATTTCCTGGTAATATGCACAAACTTACATATGATGTCTTGCTACATATGAAGTTCTGCACAAATAATGGACAGTTATAATATCAAGCACGTGCGGCTGACGAGACACTTTTGTTAGAGGAGGCACGCAGCACGGCAAATGCAGAGAATACGAATGTTGACTGCCCACCAAAGTGTTGGACGTAACGTGTAGAGTACTATGAAATTCAGATATGCCTATAGATTTGCCGTATAATGCTATCTTATGCCGAGCGCCCGTGAACTACTCCTACCATAGATTTTCGTGGAGGTTAGCGTATGCCCTACGTCGCTTAGGTTATACAAATGGAGCAACTGCTACAGTAACAGAATAGCGATTTTGGGGTGCGAAAATGCTAAAAATCGCAATTGTGGCACGATAAACAGTGCCCGCCCACGGCGTCCATTAATTACTGGCCACGTACGACAGTCTTTGATCAAGTCGGCGACGGCGGGTGCTAAACATGTCGGATCGTCTGACGAGTAAGGTAAAAAAACACTGCTGCGGCGTTTAGTTTAATGTAGCTTAATCAGGCAGAACATCTATTTTTGTCTAAAATATCACTAACACATTACAATTAACAACAATATTAGATATAGTTCATACCAGAGTATACAGTCATGATATATCACAATGTTATTATCAACAACAAGATATTATCGACCACTTCACTAAGCTACTAATATATATCACAGTCCTACTTAGATAACCCATAAAGCAAACAATATTTTGCTTTATTTCCAATGGGTCCTTGAGAATTTAAAATACATATAATTAACACAAAAGTCAATTTTAATTGAATGGTCTGGACAGCAATGTAAACATATTAATGTAAGTGAATGATACTATTGCCTGAAAAACTAAGATTATTGTCGAGTTTAAAAGAACTGAAACTCAATAATAAAGGTTCCACGCACTATAAACAAACTCCCCTATTCTCCCTCTGACGGCTTCTGCACAAGATGTGCTTTAACTAATCATTATTTAATTGCTTTATTGTGACTGGACTTTATTTCAGATGTAAAGAAATCCATCCAATAATGGCCATGTGTGGTAAAAATATTAGAACTTTATAACCCCCACCCTTGGAACAATGAAATTAAAATTGGAACCCCCTCTGTAACATTTATTGTTTCTAAACAAACGCTCATGCAAGTATCTAGTAATTATATTGGAGATATTAAAAACACATTAAGACGAAAGTTGTCTTACTCTATCACTAACAGAGTGTGTTCACAGAGATCCAGAATATCCAATTCTATAGTGCTCTAGGCCTAGATTTTGAATATGTTTGGGAACATGATAATTTCTTTGCAAGGTTTAGATAATCCTGTCATACCATGCAGAGGAACAATAATCGAAGTAGCCATTGAAATAAGGCAGATGCTAATGACCTGACCAACCTTTTTACCAGGACCATTTCTAACAGAATTTTAAACCTTTAGTTGACCTTGGTTGATACTATGTAATCTCATTCACAATACTATTACATTTCAGAAACATTCAATAGTTGCCCCTAAGTCACTTGCTTGGATGACATATTATAACTTGAACTCATACTAAAGTTTGCGAACTAGAAACCAAACAATAGAAAATTCAGTTTTCCGAGTGGATGACAAATTTGTTATCTACTAGCAATCAGAGCAAATTTTCTGGACCTTGCCAAGTTTTTAATGCTCCCCGAAATTTTTTCGGGGAGCATATAGTCCACCTCGTGTCCGGTTCGCATAATAAAGGTTTCCGGGTTTTTAACTCCGTAGCGGAACCATCGTTAATATCTAAAACGGTTCTCCGGTTTTCTCAGAACATATGGTGTCGTGCACTGGTCTGAATGGAGAATAACATACAATCTATTTCAAGAATGTTATATAACTTTTGAAATAATTTCTGATAGAAGACTCGGTTTCAAATGAAACATTGTAGTGCAGTGTTACATTTGATATAGTTTTTATTAGGAGTATCTGTAGCAGGGAGAAACATTAATGATGACTGAAACCAAAACCTACATATTTTTAGTGAATTAAAATTAGCATGTACCCGCGTATCATTAAATATATCATAAACCACCTAATCAGCCGTAGCTTAGTGATTTGCTGTATGTGCCGTGTTCGGTGATTGAAAGGGTCCCACCCATACCAGTTACAAACTTCGCACCTCCTGGCTCCGAAAAGCAGGATAATTAACATATCGTCTTTGAATTGGGATCCAAACTCAGCAATTACACGTGTCGTTCAAGACAGAATAAGTAAACACAATAAATGTTTTAAATTTGCCTATAATCATATTAGTAATTAATTAGTGTTTAACACCCGATAAAAGTATACTAAAGAAGTAGACATGTCTGTAAACATTTCATATTTCAAAAATCTTAAAAATTATACGGGGAACCCATATTATGACGGAAACCAATTATTTACGCGTGCCGGAAGCGTCTATGACAGGCCGGAACGAATATTATACGTATTCTAGCGTTCCGGCCGGAACGTAGCCGCCAACGTATATTATGCGAACACCGTCCGTCCGGGCTCATATCTCCTAAACCTCTCATCATAGATTATACAAATTTACCACAAATGTTCCTTTGCAGGCTGTATCAAGGCTTTCAAGTCATTTTTGAAAGGTCAAATCACTCAGAAACTTATAAAATATTCCTTATTTCAACAGTTTTTTAACATGATAATCACACCACCTAACCTTTCATCATAGATTCATCATAATGATCTCAATATTTTTGGACATGATAACTTTGGACAAAGGCATTTCAAAGGTCAATGGCACTCAAGCAAACCATATATAAGGGGAAAAGTGCCTTATTTTAACAGTTTGAACACGTAATTGAAGATGTATATCCACAAATAATTAATAGCAATGGTTTCAGGTAAGTTACTCAATGGTCATTTTTGAAAGGTCAATGATAACATGGTATAAAATACAATGAAAGGTTCCTTATTTAACGTTTTTGAACAAGTATTGATCATATATCACTTAAATATACCAACTTACTTAAAATACATATCTTATATGCGAAAGAAACTTCATTTCAACAATATATTCAACAGTTATTAAGTAATTCAGTTGTTAGATGCAATTCAGGAGCATATTCATCCACTTTTACTGATATTCTTGTGTTGAAATGTCCTTTGGATCTCTGTGTGAATAAAGGATTGCACTGCCGTCTGCATAGAGGATCAAATTGCAGTCATCATCTATGCTAGTTGACATGTCATTGACATAACATAAAAATAATAATGGACCTAAAATACTCCCTTGGGGTACGCCACATTCAATTTCTCCATGGTTAGAAATGGTTAGCAGTAAATTGAACACCGAATAATAAGAATTTCTAGCATCCATGGCCCTGTAATGCCTTAGTCACAAATGGGCGACTCCCGCACGAGAATGCCGAATTTTGGGCGTGCCACGTAAATCTTGGGATCTGTCGAGGGCTGCAATCAGTTTAACTTTTTGTTAAAATATTTTTCGGGATCGCTGAAATCGCGGTGGTGGGGAGGGGACCCGTACCAGCCTGGTGCGACAGTCGCCCAGCTGCAGCACCACACTCGCACAACATTACGGTCAGCCGTTTCGCGGCCCCACGGAAAGGGAGAGAGGTCGCACGGGTTCTGAACGAGTCTCGCGCCACTCCAGTGCGAGGCTGGTGCATCTCAATTACAATTGTATTGCTGCAGTACGACAAATCGCCGGAGTGGTACGGAGGTAGCCGCTGTGGAGCGAGTCTCGCGCCACTACGGCACGCCACCATTACCACATTGGCGCGAGACGGACGATATATCTCACCAGCCGTCCGTCGCCGATTTGATCAAAGACTGGTACGAGGACAGTAATTAGTGTGACCGCGTGGGCGGCCACCGTGTTTATCGTGTCACAATAGAGATTTAAATTTCGCGCCCAAAAATCGCCATTCTCGTGCGGGAGTCGCTCATTTGGGACTAAGGCATTACAGGGGCATGGATGCTATAAATTCATATTATTCACTGTTCATTGTACTGCTGCTTTAAGTAATCTTCGTGTGTGGTTGGCTTATAGTGCTTCTTTTATAACTAGAGCATGACACTAAATTTATATCATTTTTGTTTTTTCTTTTATCCTGACAAATTGATGTGTTGTGAAGCAATTTTTACCATTTTGATTCTTCGAGCGCATTGTAGACAAACACACTTACCAAAATTCTAATAGAAATCATGTTTCTGAAGGAAATGACAACAGTCATACCTTGACCAGCGGAAGAAACCAGGAACTGCGCATTGACCTGGAAAAGTTCACCGGATCCATGGTGTATGCTCGGTACTCACATTTCTCTGTTGGGAGTGAATCTTCTAAATACAAGCTGTCTATCAGCGGCTACAGCGGAAATGCAGGTATATTTTTTCTTTTCTGTTTGCTCCTAATGAGTAGGATGATAAAGCTATGAACATTGAATGGTTATATTGTAAGAACGACGCTGATATATGACTGCTGATTATATGTGGCGACCTGAAAATCCAATCTTCTCTGTTGATGTGTGGTTGTCCACTATTATTCTTTGTCAATTGATCAAATATAGAAAAACACACAGCATATTGGTACATAAGATTCCAGATTTGTTAGGATATATATAAATGCAATAATATTCAAATTACATTATTACCAAGTAGTTATTGGACTACTGTAAAAGTGGATATTTACACGTGGGGGAAATTTACACTAATTACGCGGTCACGTAATGAGCGCGTAAATTTCACCCACGCGTATACATATGAATGTCATATATATATGTTATGTATTTCACTCAGTGACCGCGTATTTTTCCCCCACGCGAAATGTTGGCCATGAAAAAACGCGTACTTAACCCCCAGCGTAAATAACCACTTTTACAGTATCTGAAATGCTAAATCAACATATGAAATATTTATGTTGGTCCAAAGTTATTATATGTTTCAAAACTTTCAGGAGACATGATGATAAACGCTCACAACCTAAATGGTATGTACTTCACAACAAAGGATAGAGACAACGACAGGAATGGAGGGAATTGTGCCTTTAATGCTGGTGGATGGTGGTTTAATAGCTGTACATGGTCGAATCTCAATGGCGTTTATCAAACATCAAATAAGAAACGTGGACACGGTCTTTTCTGGGGAAAGGATTTCGAAAACATGAAGACTTCTAAGATGATGATCAGATCTAAGAAATAAGAAAATAAATATTAATTTCTGTGAAATAAACCAATGTCTATTTATCGACAATTTTTGTACCATTCTGTGTAGTATGAGCCATTATTGTGTTGTAATGGTCAGCCAGGTTCGATCACCTGATGGTAAATTGGTAGAGTCAATTGGTAGAACACGTG
>CAJDSM010019544.1:0-16316 GCA_903981925.1 Ostrea lurida
AAAAAAAAAACCAATTTTTTTTTAGGTCTAAACTTAAAAGATAAAATCAGTAACTTTCTAACAGGACTTCACAAAGGAGAGAACTCGGTTGGAAATTCGCGATCCTGTTTCTATGATAGCCCGGGAAGACATCGAGACTACTGCCAACGACGTTAACATATACTGCGACGAATCCAGAGTGTCAGGAAAAGCTGATCATGGAAATTGATTCGACCATTGGACAGGTAGGTATACGTTTTTAATGCAATGTTTTATATATTTTCCTTTGGAGATTCTGTAATGTACCGGAACGATACTAGAATATTTAATCGTCTTTGAAACATCACCTTCTTCTATCACCATTAGATATATGATTACTGCAAATTAGATTCTAGGAATTTGATTGGTTCATTAGCTGTTATTATTATGAGACCATGTTACCTGCCTAAAAACAGGTAATATAGGTCACGTGATCTTACAGTGACGAATTCGTTAGTGAACGATCGCCATTTTGGACTCGCTTCAAACTCTTATGTTGTCTGATGCAATCACACTGTTTGTAAAATGTCAAAATTCATGTCGTATGAATTTTCTTCAAATAACGTCATAATAACACATCATTTATCTATGACGTGTACAAGTGTGACGTACAAAGCTCTGTACACATTTATATGAACTGTAATGAACATAAACATTTGTAATAGAACATATAGGGAGCCTTCGGCTCGGGAAATAATATCGGGTTTCCATCATTGCGGTTTGGCATCACTGAAGATGATCATAGATTTGTCGAAATGCGGCATCTGGTGCATATAAAATGGGGTACCGTATGATGATTTGGTATATATATAGAAACTTCAAAAGTGGACTGAAAAGGCTGAGCATGAGGCACAGTTATCAATGGTAGTGACATTTTGGAATTGAACCGAGCATTTACTTTTGTTCTGGATATGTATTCCGATGTAAATAATACCTTTTGAATAACTTTTCGTCCTCAATTCATGGGGAATAATTTCAAAGTACACTAATATACAATCAAATATCAACATTTTGCATGACCATTCGATCAATGGGATAATGAATTATTCTTATTTGCGAAATCAACCCATTACTAAATAAATGTATCTTGTTAAACATCATTCTGTTCTATACACGATTTGACCATGAGAATTGAACTATGAGATTAACCTCTGTATGGTATTCTATATTTGTTTTGATTTGAGGGAAAGCTGTGAATAATTTGTTTGATCCGACACAAGTATTTCAACTACCATGGGTAAAATTGTAATAGGGTGGTTATTCAACTAAGACTGAATGTAAAATGTAAAAGATGTCTTAAGAAGGCGTCGTGTTAAAGCCAAACATCATGGCGTGATAAATGTTAGAAATCTTACTCTATCTGCAAGAACTTAATATTTGTTATGGTATTCTCAATGATTTGTTTCTCTGTAGCCGGTGTATGAATTACGGTTATATATCAATTTTTATCCGGAATTTGTCACCAAGTTGAGTTGATTATTTTGCCGTTAATGTTATATTACCTACATAATAGAGCGATTAGATTAACATATGTGATGAACGTTGTAAAATCAAATTTAATCGCAAAATAACATATGTTCCAAAATCGAAGTTAGTTGGCCAACACGGATCCTCTACAAGAGTCGAAGGTAGTGATCAGGTGTCAACATGGAGTGAGAAAGTCTCCTCGGCTACCGGTCACACCCGCCGTGATCCTGTTATTCTCGAAACTTAAAGTAAACGGGGATCTTACCCGTAGTCAATCTAGTAGGAAAATGACAACAAAGGGTATAATAAACAAATCAGTTTCAACCATTAATGACTTAGTGTATAATTTTGTAATTCGCAAAATCAAAGGTCAATGGTTATAGCGACCGGTAGAATTATTGCGGAAATGATGACTTTTAAAATCGAGATATCGTGTATAAACCCTGGTCCATGTATACAAGCTAGGTTTGTTAGTAGTTTGGCCTCGCTGTAATAAAGTCCGCATAACGCATAGCTTATGCTCTTGCGTATCGAATCACTTGGGAGATATACACAATTCACCTAACGCAAGGGTGATACAATTGTTACGTGGGTATCGGCCAGGTTTGATATTGCAAAGATATTTGCAATGAGAAAACTTCATTGCTTACTATGTTCTATATAATGTCAGGTTAGTACTTATGTCAAAGTGAGTAGTCAGAGTTGAGTTTTATAAGACAGAAATTTCTAATTAATAATGGAGTCGTGGATCACGAAATATAAATTTATTCTTTTCCTAAGTTTTGTTTAAAGAATATGTTAAGTTGTTGAATGTCCTTTCTTAATTTTTCAAGATTAGCATAAGTTCTTTAATTTATCGTGTAGATTATTGGTCGTGTGGACGAGTGGAAATAGTGATATTATTTGTGTTTGTTTATTTGAGTAAAAAATTCCGAAGAATTTTTCAAAATTACAGAAGTTGTTCTCGAATTTTGTTATCATCCACATTTTATTAACACCACTTCTCGGCATTTTGTTTTTACACAAATTAACGGTCTGCAATACTAATTTTTCTTCATGAGCTGGCATAGGATAACTTGAGGGATAGAACACAGATAGGGTGCTTGAAGTAAAAGAGCAACGCATTTCAGTTAAAATTTGTCAGGAATGTTATGAAGTTAATTGGATCTGCGAGAATAGGTACAAGGTAAGCGTCAATATTTTTACCCGTAAACCATTGACTGAGTACCTTATTTTATTTGATTTAATACTGAACAGGGATTTTTAAGCAATAATTTATAATTCTAATTATATTAGATTTTTTAGCAGTACTTTGTCGAATGGTGTTGGTTTCTTTATTTCATGGAAGATTTTAAATCGGATATTTTCTCAACTCAGTTCTTTGAATTATATTACATTGATAAAAAAGATATAATTAGTGAGAACTTAAAAATAAAAAATTTTGGGAGTCTTGATTTATAAACGCTTACGTATTAGTGGTTACGGATTTTCCATACAATTCAGATGAGGCGATCACTCGTAATGTGACTTAATTGGTTCGATATAATGCACGATATTAAATTCGATTAAACAATGTATTAAGACCGTAATCATAATCCCCCTCCCCTAAAAAAAAAGCCACAATACTAAAAAAATCGAGTTTAGTTATCTAACACGAGACCTCGAGTCAAAAGCCGAAGGCATGATTACATCTTGGTGTGTATCCCCAAAAATTTGGTAACTCATTAAGATTACCTTAATGAGTTACAAGTTCTTTAAAACTTTTAATCATGCCTATTTGCGGCACTTGCAGTGATATGTTTATTTATCTCCACATAAAATGGCAATAACTGTCAGTCTTACTGGTCTGTTGGAATCGCTGATGAAATTACTCGTTGATTAAATATAGGCTCGTTGCTAATCTGGATCCAAGAATTCAGGAAAGACTGGGTGTATGGAGAGAGTGACGCTATAGTGTGTATAACAAAAGAAAATACATTGATTATGAAACAGAGTCTTAAAACTTTTTGATCTATATTCGTACTTTAGATCGAAAGAAGCCGAAGAAATAGTAGTCACAAATGGAAATTTAATGGAAAGTTGAAATAGAAAACTACTGCAGTATAGATTGAATGCCTGCAAAGTCAAGTGGCAAATCGTGCCAATATTTTACTTCTTACTGATGTGTTATCTTTTATAAAGTTCTATTGCTATCGCTGACCTGTACCGAAAAAAGCGATTAAAATGTAGTTCTCATACCATGCCATGTGATGCTTAAAAGGGACGAAACTGATGTCCCAAAAAGTGTATTTGTTTGTTCCGTAATTATCTTACCCCGAACTACTCTGTTGTATGTCGTTGAGCATCTTCAAAGAAATCAATTCCCAATTCCCTAAATAAAACCTCAAATTCAACAAATTACATAAAATCTAAAGTTGAGAATGTGACATATATATGATTAAGTGCGTATTGGGTATTTATCGATTTATAGAGATATACATAACAATAAATACTTGGTACACGCAATATATCGGCTAAAACGAGATGGTGGAGCATTACACTTATTTTGTAGAATGTAAATCTGTGTATGTGAGAAACCATAAGACGGCACTACTTTAAAGTTTTAGGATTTAGTCACCATTGCAGAGCCGTTTACAGTGTTGTAGGTTGTTAGAACGTAAGAAAACCAGATAACATCAACGAAATTAGCTACGCTGCTACAATGGAATATCTTTTGTTTTGACTAATCTTGATGCATTGTTTTGTCAAAGAAGAACGTATATTTTTTACGTATCTTGTTAAAGTACACAATAATATAAATTACAGGTAAACACAATCTAGCGCCTCTGATACACGAGATGCTTACTGCCTCCATGGGGGGCACTGATTCTACCTTCGCTTTTGTCGGATATAGGCCGTGTTGCTCCTACACTGATCCTTTTGTAATATATGTTTTTTTGGTGAATTATGATTACGTTTCAAACGAGTTTAACTTCGCCTTTTTGTATGAACGATATCTTGAAGCGAAAAAATGCGATTATATCAAGATTAACACAAAGGAGTAGGCCCACCGTTAAAGGCGAATTCTGCCAAAAGAAATGGTAAAAATTAAGGAGTGAGGAGTTTTATACATTAAATTTTAATATTCAGCCAAAGATATAATTAACCACATTGTATGAATAGTAGTTTATCAGCGGTGGAGTAAAATGTTTTGGAGTTTGCCATTGTGTATCTGAATTGCATTTAATGGCCAAATTTCATACAACTATCCATATTTAATCCATATAATTTGCGTTAAAGAATCACCACATTGTTTTGTCATCGCTTGAAGGTGACTGATCGTGGTAATAGAAATGTTGTCTCTATTTAGTACAAACTTCCTTGATCTGAAATCGTACTTAGAAATCTGTAGAGTTTTTTTTTTAACTAGACATCACTTTCATGTTAGTGTGTCCAATACGCCTGAAGGTTGTCCATATTTGCGTGAGGAGATTAAAGACAGGGACGTGGTGATAACTGAAGCTATTCATGAGATATAACTATAGTTTTTGGATAATGAAAATAGTAATTGCTGAAAATGTTGATGCATCCGTTATGTAATGACGGAGATTATTTCAGACATTGGGTAGACCCAGGCACTGGCCTACGACCGGCGATCAATGGAACAGGATGCGGGTTGGAATAAACTCCATCTGGAATGCGCTCCTCAACGACTCCTCAGGGAGTTAAGAGATGACAGGAAGAAGAGAGATAAGTTTGACAAAGATTTACCATTTCGAAAAAAATATTAATGATTTCTCATGTTTCGTTGGACCCGTAAAGGTTTTAAAGAAGGCCTAAGAGGACAATTCAACAATTATAAGAAAGGCCCAAAAAGACTTATAATCTTCAACACCAGAAATTCCCAGTTAAATTAATGCATGCAAATTTCATTTCCTAGTTTTAAGAAACCAGCTCACAGAGTGCGGTTAAAATTTAACATGGGTCTATTAACAATTTAAATGTTTAGACAATGTGTGGTATCATTAATCAAGAGTAGAATACCAGATGAGTCCATCCTTGATGTGTTTGGTTCCATACATATGATACTCCACCGAAATATCTCTATAGTGTTAAAAATATTCCGCATGTCTGGGACACAAATACAGGGTGTCAATTTTGACAAAGAACATTTACATGGTGGAAGTACATATTTAATTCGTAGTGAGGATCAATTGTTCTGTGGGTAAACTAATTTTTTTAGCTGGTGTTTAGTAGTGGGCCGTTGATTTTGTGGGTTAAAATGTTGACTAATATTAAGTCAACTGGCATAATTATTATTGTAAAAATAATAAAAAGGGAAAATAAAAAATGTTCCGTGGGTGAACGAAATCGGTGGGCGAGGGGACGCACGAAATCCACGAATCATTGAGGTCCCCTCATACGAACTATATGATGATTCCACAGTGTGGGTGAAGTTGCAGATTTGTTCTCAACTACTTTATCGTGTCTACTGCAACATTTTTGAATTTAGGGATTCATGTTTATTTTAAAATCATACATCCTAGATTGATGTATCGCTCAGATATTCTGCGGCTCTGGGTGATTTTAATTAGATTGAAGGTGATGAATTGGTAAGCAAAGTTTTGAAATGTGGAAAGCAAAAACATTTATATCTCAAGAACAATTCGACCCACTATAACACTGATCTCATTCACAAATTTCCAGTCGTAGGGTGAATGAAATCGGCACATTTTAACGATATCTTCAATATTCACAATGCGTAACTCAGACACAGCTCTGATGATCCTTCCACTGTAGTTAATGGCTCCAGTCTATTTAGGTACTATCATTTTTCAGCTGCCATTATTTTTTTTTAATGTACATGTTTCTGGATTTCCATTATAACATTTTTAGGGTATGATTGCGAGTTACGGAAGAATAACATAAATTTGTCAAAATGCACAATCTACGAAGTGCATAAACATGAAATTTTGGTACTAATTTAGAGGATTATTATTGGACGATGTAATCACCAAAAATAATGGGAAGTGCAACCATGCAAGCTGGCTGAATTTATATTTCCATCGTTATCTGGCCAGTGGTGTTATAAACATATCAACCAAGTTAAGTTGCTTCATTCATATACTCCTGCCGCTCTCACCAATTGTGAGTTTGAACCCCTTCTAAGTAGAAATTGGTATGCCGGCGATAAAAGATTTACATGTACATCGAGTTCAGAACGAGATTGCGTGCAGGTATAATTTTTTCATTTTTAACATTATTATTTCTGTTATAGTATGTGGTTCATTTGTCTAATGCATTTTCCACGAGATAATGAAAATATCACATTAATCCAAGCGCAACAGAGCGGTATACCTACGAGAGTCTTCAAAAATCTAGAACGGCAAGCAAGTTCATAATGAATAAATTAATATCTTGACAAAATTTTACATAATGAAATTGATATTTTTAATAGTTCACAAGAGTCGGTCAAAAGGTGTGTTGAGGTTTTGATTTTTTTTAAAAGCCTTTGATCAGTGGATGTAGGATATACATAAAATATATGGTCATTAGTTATAACTCCTAATATATATAACGGCACAGAGCAGAATAAAGGAATAAGATACGTTTTTGTAGACCGAATCAATGCTTGCGTTTGTTATACTCTCAGAAAGAGTGAGGAAGTTTCAAAAGCCTTGGATCTGCACAATTCAAAAGGTATTCTGACCTTTATGTATGTATATTCCATGGATTAATCAAACTATAATTTCTAACAAGTACAGAAGTAAGACTTGGGAAGAAGTGTGGATGGTCTTTATCGAGATCGTGGGAATGTAATTTGAACATCCGACATATGATGTAAATCGGAGTGATTATCAATGATTAATACTGTTCTGTCAATATATCGAAATTCGAATTAAACGCACCACCACTAGGTGTTTTATTTCTTTTTGTTGTAAGAGGCTTTTGAAGAAAATTTCTGCATTGTTCTTCGATTACGAATATAAACAATGATAGGTCAGCATACCTCTAGAAGGATTAATAAAGCAATTCGTGCCCATTCCTGAAGAATTCGCAAGCAGATCTGATTGGAGACTGGAATGCCACACAACTACAAAAAATATAGGTGCCTCAATGACGAACTCGCAGCATTCAACTAATTCTAAGAAAGCTTCAAAGTGTTGTCACAAGAACTGGAGCAAGTAATTACATCGAAAGACTCAGACCTCATGGTCTAAGGAGATAAGTAATACGAAAAAATCAAAGTGGGTGTGTAAGAAAGGTATAAAGATCAGGATGTTTCACTTTGTTCACATTTTCTAGCACATAATTTTAAAGAATCAACTTCAGGTATCTATGTATGCTCTGATGTCCTAAATTATTAACCCTTCTGGAAGAGTGCAAGATATACGTTACTGCGTCAAATTAAATTCTACGGCAAGAACAGTCTCTAGCCATCAGCCACATGAAATATAAGTATTACTATAACAAACCAATGTCGATGCATGCCTACTATATCTTTACAATCAATGTTATAGAACATTGAAACTTACAATTCGAATTTTTTGATCGAGGGTGATCAATGAAAAAAATCGGCAGTTAACATTACTAAGGTGTGTAGAACGCAATATTTGATGAGAATGTGATTAACTTGCCGATTTTTGGCATTGATAACCCTCTGATCAAAAAAATAAATTTTAAGTTTCATTTTTTATCATTTAATAGAATGTATTTTGAAATAATGAGAAGACAAAATAGTATTCAATCAAACATCATAAAAGCTAATTAATTTACGATTTGGAAAGAAAGGCGGTAGAAGTACCACCAATACGCAACAGGAATAAAACAACATAGGAAATTTAAAATTGACTGTTCGTTCTGTGCGGAAGTGTAAGAGTTATGAACGAATTTGAGGGAAATTTGATGAGGTGCATGATTAAAAGTGAGAAATTAGCAGGTAATGTGAAGATGGATCAAGCGGTGAGACACCATGTGTGTTGCGATGGGTTTGAGGGAGGAGCTTTCAACACGGGCTGGTGTCGTGGGGGAATAACGTGAAGGCAAGAACCATGGAAGTCGGACGAAATGTAAATTCTGTATGTCTCGGACCGACTGTGGCAAGGAAGCATGGAGTTGTGACGAGGCGGCTGAAACGTCGACGAGCAGACACAGTTAATTCATTAACATTTGGAGATCGAAAAAGTCGGCCGATTAGATCCGTCGATGATCGACTTATGAAGCAGATGGGTAAATTTAATACTCGCATATCTCGGGTGAAACTCACACATACTTATTTATTATGTTGTGCCAATCACAATGTAAAATTTAGTGTTGTTTTTTTAATTAATGTAAATTTTGTATCGTTATGTCGATGCTTATATTACACAGTTTGTTTATTTTTTTATAGTAGCATGCAATTCGAAAAGTAAACAAATTCAATTAACGAAAAATACACAATCGCCTTGCAATTATTATGTTAAAAACATTCCTGAGAAAAGTAGTATTTTCTCGGTTCGGATATTTGGTTTAGTGCCAGTTAAACTCCGACTAAATTTTTATTGTTATATAAGAAATCAATATTTTTTTTTTTCGATCCATTCAATCAATTGTTATTAATCATACCATATATAGATTTTATTAAATGATTATAAATTGAAAACGACCGTTTGGGTCCCATTCCAGTTTATTGTAACTTATATTAGAGAAGACTAAACTAAGAGAAGGCTCACATAGGAAGAAAGGATCTCATTATCAGAGGAAGGTCTTCACTATATGAGAAGACTCACAATAGAGAAGAGACTCACCATAGAGTGATCAAATATAGAGCAAGGCTCACATAGAGAAGTTCTCACATAGATGAAGACTCCACATAGAGTAAGGCTCACATAGAGAAGGCTCACCATAGAGAAGATCACATAGAGATAGGTCTATCATATAAGAGAAGACTCATATGAGAGAAAAGGTCTCACATAGAAGATAGGGCTCACATAGAGAAGGACTCACCATAGAGAAGGCTCACAAGAGGAAGGCTACATTATGAGAAGACTACTACATAGAAGAAGGCATACATAGAGAAGCTCAGTATAGGATAAGGCTTCACATAAGAAGGACTCACATAGAGAAGGTCTACATAGAGAAGGTCTCACATTAGAGAAGACTCACATAGATGATAGACTCACATGTAGAAAGGAAGGCTCAACATAAGAGAAGGCTCACATAAGAAGACTCAATCATAGAGAAGAGCTCACCATAGAGATAGGCTAACTGACACATAGAATGCTTCACATAGGATAGACTCACATTAGAGAAGACTCACATCAGAAGAGATCTATTATTAGTAGAAGGCTTCACATATGAGTAAACTCAATTAGAGAAGTACTTCACATAGCGAAGCGCTCATATAAGAGAAAAATCTCGAGCATAGAGAAAAGGCTCACATAGAGAAGACCACATAGAGAAGACTAGGCATATTAGAGAAGGTCACATAGGAAAGAAGCCTTCATAGTTAGAGAAGGGACTCAATAGTAGAGAAGACTCACATAGGAGGCTCATATAGAGAAGGCTTACATAAAGAGAGAGTGCTCACATAAGAAGGCTCACATAGAGAAAGAACTCATATAAGAAGGCTCACACTAGTAGAAGACTCACATAGAGGAAGACTCACATTTAGAGAAGGCTCACAGTAGAGAAGGGCTGATATTAGAGAAGGCTCATATAGAGAAGACTCATTAGAAGAAGACTTACATAGAGAAGGCTTCAATAGAGAAGGACTCATTTCCTATGAGGAGCGAAGGAACTTACATAGAGAAGTGCTCACATAAAGAGAAGGCTCACATAGAGGAAGACTCATATAGGAATGGCTCACATAGAGAAGCTCAGCATAGAGAAGACTTACATATAGATGAAGGCTCACTTATGTAAGGATTAGACTCACAGGTTATGAGAAGATCTCACATTAGAGAAGGAAGCTCACATTAGTAGAAAGGCTGATATAAAGAAGAAGGCTCATATAGAGAAGACTCATATAGAGAAGACTACAATATAGAGAAACTCACGATAGAGAAGGCTCATATAGAGAAGACTCACAGATGAGAGAAGGAACTCATATGAGAGACAGCTCACTCATAGAGAAGCTTCATATAGAGAAGGTCACATTTTACCCGAGAAGGTCTCACAATACAGAAAGGACTCATATAGAGAAGGCTCACATTAGAAGAGACTGATGATAGAGAAGACTTGATTCTATAGAGTAAAAGGACTGCATATAGAGAAGACTGATATAGAGTAAGCTCACATAGAGAAAGGCTCACATAGAGTAAGGCTTCATATAGAGAAGGTCTATACTTAAGAAGAACTCTATTATAGAGATAGATCTTTACATATAGGGAAGGCCGCTCTATAGTAGAGAAGCTCATATAGAAGGAAGGCTTTACATTAGAGAAGGCTCACATATAGAGAAGGCCTTTACGATAGAGAGGTCACAATAGAGAAGACTCACAATAGAGAAGATCATATAGAGAAAGACTGATATAGAGTAGGACTCACATAGAAGAAAGACTACATATTAGAGAAGGCTCACATAGAGAAGACTGGATATAGAGAAGACTGGATATTAGAGAAGACTGATATAGAGAAGGCTCACATAGAGAAAAGGCTTCAATAGAGAAGACTCACATAGAGAAGGCTCATAATAAGAGAGCGGCTTCACATAGAGGGAAGACTTACATAGAGAAGGCTCACATTTAGAGAAGATCTTCATCACAGAAAGATTCTCACATAGAGAAGGCTCACAATATGAGAAGGCTCACATAGAGAAGGCTCAAATAGAGAAGGGCTCACATAGAGAAGACTCATCAGTTAGGTAGCAAGGCTCATATAGAGAAGGCTCAGCTGAGTAGCTAGAAGGTCTGCGACAATAGAGAAGTCTTACATAGAGTAAGGCTGCAAATTTTAGAGCAAGGTCCTACAGTATGAGATACATCACATTAAGAGGTCTATACATCTCAGAGTAGAGAGATTTCTTCAGTATACCCGAGAAGGTCACATAGAGAAAAGAAAGCTCAATAGAGAAGCTTACATAGGAGAAGGCTCACATAGAAGAAACTCACAATAGAGGAAGCTCACATAGAGAAGGCGCCTCACATAGAGAAGACTTCACATAGAGAAGACTCACATAGAGAAGACTACATAGATTACATAAGAAGGCTCACAAGAGAACTCCACATAGAGAAGGCTCACTAGAGAAGGCTTACATAGAGAAGACTCATATAGAGAAGGCCATATAAGAGAGGTATCGCTCTTTTGAACCGGGTTGCCAAGCTTTAATACCAGTTTCCTTTTCAACGTTGCATAATCGAAAAAGCATAACACTTTCATTTGGTGTTGATGAGAAACTGCAAAACGGAATTGTTAATTATAAAAGTTTATGATACAATCCGGACCATGGGGGAAAGCATGCAACAGCCAACAGAACACAACTAGTTAAGACAAGATGTAACAATTTTAAAGACATATGAAACACATAATATTTGCTGTCTAATCTAATTAGCCAGAAATCAGAATTTACTGAAATCTTAATTCACTGTGTACTTTCTCTATCTGGAGCATAATTTCAACATGCTTGTTTACAATTGATGTCATTTCCGCTTCTACCAATTTTATAGACGATTCATTTTTTCACAGAAGTTTCAGAAGATCTCTGGCATTCAATTTGAAGAGGGAATCTACAATAGATTTCATTATTTGCTTATTATTTAAATCTACAAAATATTTGATAATGCTTCATGATCCTTTACGCTTCATTCAAATATCTTTCAGATGGCGTTTTGACGTCACGAAGTTTTTTAGCAAAGTTGACTACTTAACATTTCTCCCTATGCACCAGTAGTTAACGACGGAAGTGAAGGATTCTTTAGTCGAGTTCAATGGCCTACAATCTGTTGTTTTCTCTTTCTAAAATCGAGGTGTTTAGAATAAACAGTGCACGACTTATTTAATAGGTCCGACACAAATCCAGGCTTATGAGGCGATCATCTGCACCATTTACCTACCGCACCAGTTAGATAACATTACGAGAAAGTCCAAGCAACACTTCGATTTAAAAATTTCAGCATTGTGTCTGCAAAATTCATCAGGAAAAAAATAATTTCAAAATAATGAAATTTGTATTCTTGCAACGTAAATGAGTAATACCTCTGTCTGTTGCACATTGGATATGAACATTGAGATTTCTGAAATAGGAAGTAATGTAAATCAGCGGCACATTTAGCTTCCATGTAAGCTACCGCATAGCTACACACAGTTCTAGCCCCAAGTCCTCCAAATGGAAGGAAGTGCCTGGCGTTTAACTTCGACTTTGTTGTCTTCTCCAAAAATCTTAAAAACATGTAAGATGAAAATCATCATTATACGTTATTCTAAAACAAACTTACAATAAACCGAATATAGAAACAGAAAAACACGGCATACCCATATAACAGTAAGAAACCCCAAGGGGATTATTTACTCACTTACAATTCTGTAGAAGCACAATAAATTCGTCATGGATTGAAATGTCGTTAATTTCGTTGGTAGCATAAATAACGGAATAGAGTAAATCCGTAAAAATTTTTAACCCCAATTGTTTCATATATACAGAGTCGATTGAAATGACGAAAATTAAATCCCAGACGAAAATTTTTGTTGGGAATCAATAACAACGCAGTTTTAAACCCGACGAATATTTGTGCTTATACAGTAGTTAATAACTCTTTTTGTTTTTGGTGATCTTGCTCGTAAGTCTTCAAATAGAATACAAAAACAAGAGATTGGGCAAACACGAGACCCTGGTTACACCCGCGTCGAGGCCATTACTCTTGATCAGGTAAAACGGAGCAATCGTAAGTCAAATCAATTGTGAAAAGAACGTACTAACAATGGGTATATGAGACACACAGACAGTAATTGACCCAGTTATTTTGAAAGGCTGCAAATTGAGATCTTAAGTTTTAACCACTTTATGGCTTTTAGCAGTGAGGTTCTTTCCATGGTTGCACCACCGCTTGAACGTGGACAACCCGTTTATTATGCGTCTTATCCGAAACTACCGAGTGATTCTCACTTCTAAATGCTAGGCTCTTGGCGAAGGAGGTGATCAACTGCCGCTCAAATAACGTAAAAAAGTGCGAACTAACATCGTGTCAAACGTAATCATAACCAAAAAAAAATAAATACAAATCGAGTGTAGGGCACACGGGACCTCCGAAAAAGCGAAGGTAGGAGCAGGTGCATGGAGGAATAAGCATTTTCTGTTGACCCGATCACAAGCCGACGTGAGCCTTTAGTCGAAACAGAGTAGACGGTGTATTTGACGTGCCGTTCCTATACGGGATTCATATTCACAACCTCCCGATCAAGAGGCGAGGAGCTCTAACCATCTGTCCACGCTGACGTACGAAATGTATGTGAGAAAATAATGATAATTTCATTGGATAGTAACTATTTATTGCTGGCCTGTAGTTATTAATGAAGTCATGTTTAGTACTGAATTTGTAGCTTGAGTGGTAAAAAGAAAATAATTAATTTTTGATACTTTTTTTTATTTTTTCGAAAGCATAGATATTGACATTCATTATTGACAGTTATTACTGTTTGCATTAACATCTGATTGTGTGTGTTTCAGTCACACACACAACAACCACACACACACACACCACACACACACACAATCACATCACACACACACACACCACACACACACACACACACACACACAACACACACACACAACACACACACACACACACACACCAACAACACACACACACACACACACACACATCACACACACACACACACACACCACACAACATACACACTTCCAGTCGGAATTACATTTCAATAGTACCCTGTCAGGGTTATATTTGTTCGGGGTCTTCCCAATATTTTGACCATCTGTAAAGCTATATAGGATTGATATCTCTATGTAGACCTGGGTATTGGTGTAACCGCAATTTCCATTTTCCTCGCTGGTTGCCCGGGCTGTCCTATAAAGTTGAATACATCCTTTTTGTTCCTTTCAACTAGCATATGTTTAATATCAAAGCTATTATGCCCAAAATTGAAAAAAAGGGGTTTGTTAATTTGTATATTAAGTATACATCCAATTTGGAAAATGTGTCAAGTCAGGGACAAAATATCACGGATCTTTATATGAGGGTAGCCATCAATTTTGGTTCTGGCATGGCGATTAATGGGCTGTAGAAAGAGTGTTATTTGTCGTTTTAAAGGTCACGTTCGAAAGACACATGATCATTCACTTCTAATTTATAATGGAGTGATTTATGAAGGAACGTCCGAAAGCAAAGCAATACAAGCTAAATGCCTAACTGAATTATAACATTTAACAAAGGGAAATGTAAAGGCAAAGAAAAACGAAAACGCGGAACTATTTTGTAATCCCAAATAGAATACAAAACACAAGAGTTTTCAAACACGGACCCGCTGACACACCAGAGGTGGGTCAGGTGCCCTAGGAGGGAAATAATGTATACCTCTGTGCGGGGCCATATAGACGCAGGCTCTTTGATAAACACTGTCCAGATACTGCCATCTTTTGTATGCTTCATAGTCAGGTGTCTCTCTGTTTAAATGAAAGAAATATAACATATAAAAAGTATCTTTCATTAAAAATGTTCTGGAAACGTTTTTGTATGATTGTTACCATGTTACCGGTCTTTCCCCCTTGTGTTTATTAGTTCATAGCAATTGTAAGGCAAGACTATATAAATAATAGTCAGAATGGCTATAACAACTCAGAACCTCATCAGTGATAAATGATAGATATTAGAGAGAACGGATGGATTAGACAGACATTGAGGTAAAATAGCAAGGTAAAGTGTGGTTTGCAGTGTTACACTAATTTATTGCATTAACAATCAGACCATACCCATGCTATAGGATCTGTGTGATCCTGCGCAATCAAACGAATTTTTTAAGATCCTTAATTTCCATATGGTGTTTTGTATGTGTTTTCAGAGTAATATTAAAATATTCATTGATATATATCTCCCGACTAGAATGGTTCTTCCTGACTTTCTAACCGTAGTTTCATGCTTCTTCCAACATTGCATATTGACATGCCCATCCATACGAATGTCTAGTGTTTGCAATTGAAACAAAACCAAAAGCAATCAGCGCATTTACATAGCGGTAAGTTGTAGGCTTAATGAATATCTAAACGTAAAACAGTGATATAACTGTAATCATAATCAAGAACATATAAAGTCGTAGTGTAGGGCAACACGGACCTCTCGACTGAAAGCGAAGCAGGATTCAGGTGCCATGATGAGGTAAGTCATCCTCTGCTGACGGTCACCCCACCACACAGTGAGCCCTTAGTCGGAAATAAAGTAAACGGGATGACCCGTCGTCAATCTAGTAGGAAATGACAGTTTAACTAAGGTATATGAAAACAATCAGTCAGCATATGACTTAGTGATATTGTAGAATAGCAAAACAATGTCATTATACGATCGTAGAATGGTGAATGAGAATTTTAGTGCTCAAAAGTTCTAAAGCAGAGGAATGGTGTGTTTGGATACTTTGAAATACAAGCCTTTAGTATTCTATTTTTCAATTAATGAAAGGCATGCCAAAACGTTGTTTATGGGTGCAGTCAATTTGTACATACGTGTTGTCTTTGAATTAAGTATAATAGCTACTTCAATAGTTAGATGTATGAAAGTTAAATATGCTGACATTCTTATTACATTGTTGCTTTCGTCATAGAGAAAGGAGGAGCCAATATTGAACTTGCTGAAACCTTAATAATTATATGATATTACAGCTCCAGGCAGGTTAATATTGGCTGATAAAAGATGTCGGTGTGT
>CAJDSM010019546.1:8796-19496 GCA_903981925.1 Ostrea lurida
GTAATCACCTAGTACATGACTTGAACAGCAGATAAGCCATAAGGGTATGATATCTATATATTTTTTTCGATTTTTGAATTTCTTTATTTCAATCCGTTGAACTAACAGGGATTGAGAACATGTATCACTTCTGATTTCATTTTATCATGATTACGTAATGCCGTTTGGAAAAAAAAAGAAGACGATATATTCTTTGTTCATGCTGGAGTTTTAAACGATAAGTAGGGATTAAATTAATGTAATCAAAGAGAAGATTTTATGATCTTGATTTATTGTCTTGATACATATGTATCAATTGTATCGGTATGGTGTAGATCAAAAATAGCAATTTTATCATAACCCTGTCGTGTTTTTATCATTTTGACATAGAATTTTTAAAAAAGAAAATTTTACAGGTACTATTGGACACTTCCCAAAACTTATCTTGAATTTGAAGAAACATACATTGCCTTAAATGTTTATTACTCATTATTGTGAACACTGAACAAGACACATTATGTTCATACGCATGTATGACCATACAATTCATTTGACTAAAACGAAAGGGGGTGGGGGGTGTCGCAAAATGAAAGACATATGGATCCATACTATAATATTTAGTAGATGTCAATTCGAAAACCGGAAGTATAAACACCAGTACTAAATCACACAACATGCAGTATATCTGAATTTCAGAACAGGAAGCATTCCTAGATTTTATCTTACCGTATTTTTACTCGCATTCCAACAAATACACAAGGGACCGATTCCTTAAAGCTTTCATTGGAACATATCATGCACTTCGTGTATAGATTTTTACACAAACTTGGTTTTTTTTAAACAATTATTGAACCCACACGAGACTGATAAAATCTTAGCTCAAACGGACATCTTCGATACATGTTTTAATGTAATTCAGCAATTTCCAATGATACGAAAATTCAAAACAAAGTTCAAAAGTATGTAAATCTTAAAGAAGTGTTTTTAATCTATTTGCCATCAATGGATAGGCCATGTTTACATTAGAAGTTGTAATCTGATTTACATGCAGTGAAGCCGGAAATATTAAAGCTAAAAGTTCAAGGCCGAGTTGTTAGATATAGATTCCGGAACTGACCACTGAGATTTTTAGATCGATAATCAGATGCCTATCTCTGTCTATTACCCTCAGCAAGTTGTTTTAAGGACACTTACCCGCAAAATCTTGCTACATGTTCAAACAAACTTTTAAAAAATGGGGTGTTGAAGATTATGCTTTTGTAAGTACATGTAAATTGAAGACAATTTCTCGACTGTCCAGAACGTAATCTATTTATTATCATTTATTTATTTATTGTTGTACAATTTGTATATACATATGTACAATTCAATTCGTTTAATTGTCAAATTAAGGCCCCATAGGGCAACAAGAAGGTTGTACAATATATATAACAATGCACAAATAATACATTCACAAGAGGGAAAGAGTTGCATGATTGAAGGAACGGACACAAAACATTTTGCACATTACATACATCATGATATATCTAATATTCAGAACCATATAAATTAAGGCAATGTCACTATGTAAGAATAGAACAGCCACAACATTTGCACATTACATAACACCATGTATATCTATATATTTTAGAACCATATAAATTAAGGCAATGTCATTTGTAAAGAAGTGGAAACAGTCATAAACATTTGCACATTACATACATCATGTAACATTATCAAATTCAATAACCTGTATTTCAGAACAGTATAATTAAGGCAATGTCACTTAGTAAGAATTACCAAGAGAGTTTAAAATCTCTACATTTCACAGTTTAAAAATCCAGAATAATTTTTGTTGTCATGTAAATTAGTAAAATGTTTTACTTTAGAAGAAATTAGTTCAAATAGTTCTTCTTTACTTTGTAAATTTACTACATCGAGTAAGAAAATGTTCTTCATCTTCAATTTGATTAAGCAAACAGTTTTTACATATTCTCTCTGTCTAGGTATATGTATAATCTTGCTAATTCTATGAGAAGTCTGTGTCTGATACACGTAGTCTACAAATTGGTTTTTATTCTGGTCTTATTAAAAGTTAATATTTTTCTAGGGTGAAGTTGGTTTTCAAAAATAAATAAGTAACAATTTGCATCTTTTAGAGTTTCATTTGAGACTGCCAATCCATTGAATATTTATTATCTTGAGAATGTTTTAAAAAAGTACCAAAGTCCTTCTTAGTATATGTCATAATGTTTAATACCCAGAATTTTAGCAATTTTTCCATGGAGGAATACCAAGTTTTTTTTGGGCAAGATAAGGTCCTTGCTACATAGATATGCATCATTTTAATAAATGGAATCTGTGTTAAAGTTCTAGCCTGTAGCAATATTTAAGTAATCTGTTGACAAATATCATAATGTAAAGATATCTTCCCAGTTCAGAAAAGTGAAGCATGGTTCACACTCTTATTCAGACCCAATATGGTTCAAAATTTGAAGGTGTTAAAGATTTCACAATAAAATATTATAGCACATTGCATATAAATTATATTGTCAGACTGTTTTTATTTTGCATTATTGACATTAAAACATACCCAATTTCAGACGCAAAGTAATATAGGCTTGATAGTATGATCAAAGACATGTATACTTGTGGATACCTTGGGTTTAGGCTAAGGAAGTCTTTCCGTAGTTTGAAATAAGCTTTCAGTCCCTTTTGTTATAATTGCCTGTTTATGCTAAAAGAAAGTCCCTGAACCATGAAATGAATGCCTAAGAATTTATAATAGATACACACTCAATATTAAAACTTTTATAATGGAATTTTTTCTTAATTGTTCTCCAGCTTTGTTAAATACAATAACTTTTGTTTTATAGAATTGACTTGCATACCCCAGTCGTCACAATATTTCTAAGGAGTTTAAATTTTTGCTGAAGTCCTTCTGTGATGATGAAAAAAATTACTATGTCATCTGCGTATCATTAAACAGTCTATATTTTTTTAATGTACTTATCAGAAATCTATGGCAACCTTGTAAATATGATGGCAAGTCGTTATGAAAACAATTTTAAACAATGTAGGGCTCAAAATGTCACCCCTGACGTACACCTACTTTAATAGGGAATGAGGAGGTAAGGAAATTCTAACTTGATACATGCTTCACTTTCATGTACATGTTGTTAATAATATTATAAAATTTGGTTCCCATCATTATACTGCAGTAGTTTTTAGTTTCAAACCATTGTGCACAACACTATAAAAAGCTTTATGAAAATCTATGAAACAAGCATATAGTCTACCTTCTTTGTGTTACAATATTTATCAATTAACATTTGACAATAAAACAATGATAGAGGTTTGGCATTTTGTGAATCCAACCTGACAAGAGATGATTAATTTGTTTTCACTTAGAAATTATCTAACTGTGTTCAATAATATGTTAAAAAAGTTTACCTAACATTAGCTTCGTTATAGATATATTCCACGGTATGTTTGGGTCACAGGATCATTTGATTTAAATATGGAGTAATATAACCTTTGCCCAAGTCTCTGGTGATAACCATAGAGGAACACCAAGTTGAATAGATAAATAAAAAAGTAGAATGTTGATGTACCACTCCATAACATTTCATTTGAAATAGATCTAGTCCTTTTGCTTTTTTATATTTCAATGAAGCTAATGGCAGATGATATTTCTTATCTTTAGTATTCTGTTACTAAGTTATTAATATTATTGTGAAAATGTTTTTTTTGAAATTAAAGAGTTTAATTCTTATAAAATCTATTTATTCAAAGTTTTTGATCCACTAGTTTGTGTGCAAGGATTAAAAATTGGTTCTACCATTATTGTTCCAGCTGGGTAGTTGGTTGAGATCACTGTTTCTCCTTAAATCATTGTACTATTTTCCATATGTTTTTGGGTCATCTTGTTGCAGAGAACGCAGTTTTCTGATCAATAACTATCACTTTTAAATTTTCTTTGCATTTCATCTTCTTAATTTTTGTATTCCCTGTATAGTTTATAGTAATGTCTCTGATAATAGTGTCCTTGGGGGAATTTACAATAAAGTTTACTTGAGTGACAAGGCTTGCTCGCATTTTACCCAAGTCCGCGTCAATAACCTTTTGTTTTATTTTGGTATTCTGTTCCTTAAATTTTGTTTTTGAAGAGATAGATTCATGGCTGATGAATAGAAAATGATATTTTCAAAGTCTGAAATACTTGCAGGTTATTTCTCGAGTACACACGTTTTGATTTTTTCAGAAAATTATTGATTAGTTCTGTTATAACAGTGAAATTAAGAGCTTCTAAATCTTTGCATCAGAGCCTTCTTCCATGGTTAATGGAGGGGAATTTTATTCAGTATTTCCCATCTGGGGCACTATGAATGTTGAAATTTTGGCTATTATTAATCTTCCCATGATAATTTTACAATGCAATCTGAAAGAGATGGGAATGAATTCAGACACTTTAAAAAATAGAATTGATTTGTAATTTTTCTGATACTAATAAATAATCAACTGTACTCTGAACCTAAAAGGATTAAAACAAGGTTATAGTGTCCAAAAATGTCTCCAATCACCTCCATTCATATATGCTAATGTACATATAGAGTCTTGTATTTAGCAGCTGAAATAAACAACACTTTATATATATATAATTGCAACACATATTGGGTACTTGTTATGGTTTAAGGTTTGAAAGAGAACAGTAAAGTAGTTACAATGAATGTATAGTTACATGTAATAGTAGGTGGATAATTTAAAATAAGTAAACTTTTAATGATCATAGTATTTTTTTTTTTTACAACCGAACTAAGCCATTATAATCATTATGTTATAATTATCATCCACGAATTCTTATTTTATTTCATCTTATTTTACTTATTCATTTATTTATTTTTCTTTTGTTTTTATTTGAGGGATGGGCTTTTTTCTCTGCTTGCTTTTCTATTTATTGGGGTGGTTGCCGTGGCCTGAGGGGGGGGTGGGGTGGGGGTGTAAAGTTTTGTTTTGGGGTTTTATTTTTTGGCTGTTGTATTCTTTTAAATTTTTGGTTTTGATATATAGTTTGTGTCAAATGCCCCTGATGGTGGTCTAGCAGTAAATCTCACGCCGCTACTAACCTTCCTGTTCACAACTATAATGCAAAAAAAAACACACGCCAACAATCCATAACGTTACACTAATAGAATCTGCCAGTGTAATAATGTCAATAGTAAATTAAAAAAAAAAACTACACCAAAAATCTATAAAGTTAGACGCTTAGAACTTGCCAGTGTTGTAATACTTCTGTTTCTACGATGCCAATAGTAAATCAAACTATTGTTAATTAGGATTAAATCAGAGATACTCCGATCTATATTACGCGAGTTTCATAATCTGATTTTATTTTGCAATCATTTTCATGCTATCATTAACTGTGAAAAAAAAATAAGCATCACTATTTTTCTCATATTATGCTTTACTGTGAATGGTTAAACTTTGACATGATACTATGTTTTACTTACATGTAGGCAATTATTTGAATGTAATATCATGTTTTACTTTGGTAAACATTTGGATGTGAAATATTTTACTATGGTAAACATTTGATATAATTATAATATAATGTTTTACTTTGGTGCTTCAATCTAATTTGCCTATTCCGATTTAAGTAAAAACTTCAATGCATATATAGCAAAATCTTTTATACTTTGAAGTAAATTACTGAAACCTTAATTTTTTAAAAATTTATTATTCACTAGCTGATTCAAGAGGGGGGGGGGGGGGGTGGGGGGGTGTTAGACCCCCAACTTGGGCTTTCCGTAATTATACACAAACAAATCCCACGTAATCTCAGATTTGCTACATGTAGCAGGGTCCCGAATATAATTCCAAAGTGTATTTAGTTAACTTTTCATGAATTAATGAGTCTTATTTCTTTTAACTGTCAGGAAATTTCAGAGAACCCGAACCCTCTTGAGAAACCCTTGATCCGCCACTGAATACGAGGGAATACTTTAATATTTCTATATGGCAAATACTTCCGTAACAATTTTTTAAAAAACATTAAGATTTGTACAGTCGATTGATTGATTTTTTTTTTAGAATATTTATTTCAGCAACAGACAATTTTTTGGCATGCACGCATACGCAGACGTTAGATCTTTCGATATGCACAGCAATTTAAAAATATCAAGTGAAATTTTTTTATCAACTTTGTCAATCATCTGACGAAATGTCACCACCATTGATTATCATATAGGCAGATTGAGAGGGTTCGGTTATTGAACTGTACACAGCTCGTCTGAATCACTGTACTTTGCGTAGTCCTTAGAAACGTTCATCGAAATAAAAGGAAAATGAATTATTATATTTTACAAAGTTAATCAAAACGAAAATTGGATTATTCCACTTCAGCACTTCACAAAGTTCATCAGAATAAAGATTGTATTAATGTATTTTACATGCACAGTTCAATTGAATTATTGCACACTGCACAATTTATCACAATGAAACTTGAATTATTGTAATGATATTGCAGTTTGAATAATAAATCAAAATTGAAATTTCAAGTCAAAAGTAATTCAGAAGTTAGATTAGTGCAAACTCATGTACATCGATATGAAATTCAAGAAGGGGGGGGGGGGACGGGGGAGGGGGGTTTATCATCACCAAATAGAAAAAAACGGCGCTCTGCGATCAAGGTAAATATCTTACAAAAAAGAGATATATACAGTTGAACTTCGATATCTCGAACACTGATATCTCGAATAACACAGTTATGTCGAACTGATTTGGAGGTCCCAACTACCTATTTCTTAATATTTTCACCCTCAATATCTCGAATTTACAGATATCTCGAATTTTTTATTGGTCCAATCAAGTTCGAGATAACGAGGTTTGACTGTACTGTCGTGTTCACATGTCTTCATGCCTATAAAGAATTGATCTTGAATATGAAAAGGCGAACAGTAAAAACCCCATAACTCCTGTAAGGAATACACAAATAAGAGATGACCCCTGGACACACCAGGGGTGGGATCAGGTGTCTAGTAGGAGTAAGCACCCCCTGTCTATCTGTCACACCCGCCGGGGGTGCAATATCTCAATTCGGCAAACAGAGTAGAACGATCTATCACTTAACAAACATATCTATATAGATACTTACCGGAATACTAACATTTGCTATTTCAGTCCTCTCTTTTTTCCCGATGATGGCCAAGGACAACTTAATTCCTCTTCAGACTTCATGACTGACTTTAATATTAGCAATAAAGGGACATTCTCCAACAGCAGAGACACTGACGATAGCTTTATTTCAAACCATCTCTGCATCTACGTTTGAATAATTCACAATGAATCTAGTCTTAGTCCTAGTTTTATACATGTATGCAACCTCTAAATAAACCCGTGATATGTGCATGCCGTTTATGGTGTTCCAGTGATATTTTCAATTATATTGAGAAACTAAGGGATATAGAAACAGTCTCTAACATGGAAACCGCAGGCAATTCTATCGCTTGGGGCCTAATTAGTAATTACTATATATACTCATATATATCGTGATTAGGCCCCAAGTGATATCAATTGCCTGTGATTGAAATTGAGAAATCAAGGTATATAGAAATTATAACTAAGAAAGAAAACAAACACTGGGTCTATTTTTGGACGGCTGGGATTTTCCGAAAGCAATAGTTGCGATTGATTTTGGGCTACAAGACGATGGTACATATATGTATGTATTATGTGTAACGTTACTTAAAGGAATAGTATCACACATTTTCGTGATTTTTTTTTCTCGCCTTTTAAAAATCATCTTATTCCTTTCGAATGTAATAAAAAAGATATATAAATGCCATTTTGCAACTTAGAAATGACTGTAGGTTCCTCAAAAGGTACAATAGGAACAGACTTATATATAATAAATTGAAATTTTTGTCCAGGAAGCCAAAAATTAAGTGGGACATTTCTTAAGATAAACAGAGGCCCACAGGCCTTAACGGTCACCTGAGTATCATAGCCCACACAAGGAGTCTCATATTTGCATTTCTTAAGTCTCAATACAGAGTATTTTTATTCACTTGTTAATATATTTCAATATATGCATATAATTTCTATTCATATACACTAAGAAGATTATCATTTCAATTTCACACGATTGTTCAAGAATTTTTAATGAAAACCATATTGCTACTTTAATGTCCAGTGAGCTTGACCTTTGACCCTTTTGACCTAAAATTCAATAAACGAATTCTTCGTCTAAGTATATCTGTATTATATATGTGATCTGGGTAGAAAGGATAATGCTCTGGAACCGGAATCCATATTGCGTGCTTTGATGTCCATGCACTTGATCTTTGCCCTTTTGACCCCAAATTCAATATAGGAAACACCTTTGTTCAATGGGTAGACCATATGCATGATATGGTGACTCTAGGTGAAAGGCTAACACTAAAAGTCTGGGAACCATCTGTCTACAGACGGATGGACAGACAACCTGATTCCAGTAACCCCCCCCCCCCCCAACTTGTTGCAGGGGGTATAATTATGATAAAAGGCTCCCTTCTCATTCCAAATATTCATTTACTTTCACATCAATATCAATAGCATTGAGAAGATGCTTTTCAAATGTTTTACATATAAACAATATGTACCAAGTTTTCGCCCCCCCCCCAGTCAGAACCACCCCGGGGATCACCAAATTTACAATTTTGGTAAAGGCCTTCTTGCTCTACATTACTATGCATTTGTTTCTCTCCAATCATGTGCGGTTGTTAAAGAAGAAGATTTTTGAAAATTGGTCACTCTTGGCCCCCCCCCAAGGCCCAGGGGTGAAAGGACCTGAAATTTACAATTATGTGCCCTTGTCCCAAAGATGCTTCATGCTAAATTTGAAAAGAATTGGACTGGTGGTTATCAAGAAGAAGTTAAAAATGTTCAATTGTTAACACATTTCATCAATGACCATTTTGGCCCCACCCTAATACTAAAACCCTACCCCTAGGATCATGAAATTTACAATTTTGATAAAAGGCTTCCTATTTATTCAAAACATCCATTTAGTTTCACATTAATATCAATAGCATTAAAGAAGATGCTTTTCAAATGTTTTATATATACACTATGTACCAAGTTTGGCCCCGCCTGGGTCAGAAACCCTACCCCGGGGATCACCAAATTTACAATTTTGGTAAAGGCCTTCCTGCTCTACATCACTATGCATTTGGTTTCTCTCAGACATGTGCGGTTGTTAAGAAGAAGATTTTTGAAAATTGGTCACTTTTGGGCAGTTTTGCCCCACCCCAAGGCCCCAGGGGTCCAAGAGACCTGAAATTTACAATTTATGTGCCCTTGTCCAAGATGCTTCATTGGCAGATTTGAAAAGAATTGGACTGGTATTACAAGAAGAAGTTAAAAATGTTCAATTGTTAACGCACGACGGAAGACGCACGAAGACCAATCGCAATAGGTCACCTGAGTTTACTCAGGTGACCTAAAAATGTTATAGATTAGGAAATATATACAGATAAATGCATAAAATTGTTAATTTAACCAGAAAATCACCTGTATGAGTCATAATGGCTCATCTTGATTCATTAATTTTTTTTTTTTTTTTTGTGGACAAAATGAGTGACACTATTTTAAAGAATTCGGCGAGAGCAGAGCGATTGTGAGTTCCAGGCTATGCTATGTACTCTAGCTTCCTATTTAGTTTTCGATTCACTATTTGCAGCTTGTAACCTTGGATTCGTCCCAGAATTGGTATCAATGCAAACGCAATTTAATTGTCGTTGTATAAATCCACACGTAATTTAATTGTCGGTGTATAAATCCATACCCATTATATAATGCTCTGGGGGTAAATTAATTCTCTCCTCATTATTCTTCTAATTATATTTTGATTCGTCATCTAATTATAGCTTTCTTGTTAGCGACTCTTTCTACAAACTTACTATATTTTATGTGTAAAATGAATGTCATTTATCTCGTGGGATGTTATCTATTGCCGTGATGTCTCTACTCCAAGTCCTTAAATAGTAGTTAACACATTTTGTATGGAGTAATATGTGGAGGGATAAGATATTTCCACTTTTGAACATTATAGAAAATGTCAAATATTTTAATGAATTTTACAAAAAACAAAAAAAATAAAAAATAAAAATAAATAAAATGAAAAAAAAGAAGAAAATATATAAAAATCAATAAAACACACACAAAAAAAAAACAAAACAAAAAAACCACCACCCCCACCCCCAACATAACAAACAAACATGCGTACATGTATATTAAGTGTCCTTCGCATTGACTGAATATATGTACAAACCATTGCTCCGCGTAAATGAATGACCGTTCGTGGTTTCAATTACAAAGTTTTAAGGTAATGTCGTTACAAGACAGTGGTGAAAATGTGAGTTTTAAAAATAGTTTATGGTGATATATCGCTGTTTGTGAAATCTATCACCGAGTCCTTGAATTCGGTCTGTAAACACAAATTAACGTCCCCGTATTCTAAGTAATATGTAAATGCACACTATTACACAACATTGAGGTGAAAAGTATTTCATTCATCCCCGGAACTTGCATGTTTTGCATTTTTTTATTTTTTTTTGCCTTTCTAATGTTTGGTTTCTATTTTGTTTGTTTGTTTGTTTGTTTGGTTTTTCACATTGTCTTTGTCAGAGTGTGCATTTGTTCCAGCGTTTGTTGGAATAGTTTGAGTATTTATTTGTTTGTTTGTGTATCTGTGTGGTTGTGTA
>CAJDSM010019549.1:22127-34564 GCA_903981925.1 Ostrea lurida
ACTTGAAGTTTATATCAATATGACAAAAAAAATACTCCAAAATGAAAGGCCCTACCGTATATCAAGGTAGAGTAAAATTTATCGACACTGAGTCGTTCAAAATATGGATACATTGTACATGGGTATTCCTAGTAGAATGTATATGTAACTGAACGACGTGGTGCGTTAAAGACGAAAAGAAGTAAATCAATATCAAGCATTAGGGAATTGTACCAATTTTAATTACCTGAAATAGAATAGATCAGTTAAATCTGAATATAATTAGATCAGTTAATTTTGGTTAATGAGCAATGGAACAAGTATATATCCGTCTGAATTATGGACATTATTAAAATCAAATCGAGAAAATATTTTTTTTAAAAAACCACCACCAAACATACCTGCACTAGGGTTTTTGTTTTTGTGGTTTTTTTTTGTTTGTTTTGTTTGTTTCTTTGTAATATCTCTTATACGCACCGAAGTGTCACATTTCTATGAATATTTATTTCCTACTGGACACCATGCATGATAGACATACTGGACAGTGACACCATCCCTGATAGGCATGTGCCATCGTATACCTTCATCTAAATAAATGGAGAATATCTCATCCTTTTCTGTGCGTTTTTTTTTTTCATTACGCGTGGGGAAATTGACGCGCTGATTCCGTGAACCGCGTAATTAGTATAATTTTCCCCCACGCGTAAATAACCACTTACTAGTTATGAGGAGGACAGTCAATACAAAATTACTACCCTGGTTCACGCGCGATTTTTTTTTTTTTTTTTTTTTTTGAAACTGAATAGTTATTATTGTGAGAAGTGTAGATAAATTAGATAATGAACAATGATCAATCTCAGAAGTCCTACACGGATTACAAATATAAGAGCTGAGCAAATACGGACCCCTGGATATACCAAGGTGGGATAAGGTGTCTAGGAGGAGTAACGCTCAGTAAGCATTCCCTGACGATCGGTCACATCTGCTGTGAGCCCTTTATCTTGATCAGGTAAACGGAGTAATTCGTAGTCAATTGGTAGGAAACACGTCAGACAAAAATTTGACCAAGGACAGGTTGTATTGACCAAACTAGATAGTTAAAGGACCACAGAAATTGGCGGAATGCTGACTTAAACGTGACTGATCAAACTCTTGCAATATAAACTTGTTGGTCAGTAGCCTGTCTCCATTTAAAAAATGATCATACGCAGATAAGCTCTTGAGTATCGAATCAGTTTAGAGACGTAGATATAATAAATAACTGATATTGATTTATACAATTATAGCACCTTTGTCTGTCTCTGTCTGTCTGTTTTCTCTGTCTCTCTGTCTCTCTCTGTCTCTGTCTCTGTCCTCTCTCTCTCTCTCCTCTCTCTCTTCTCTCTCTCTCTCCTCTCTCTCTCTCTCTTCTCTCTCTCTCTCCTCTCTCTCTCTCTCTCTCTCTCTCTCTCTCCTCTCCTCTCTCCTCTCTCTCTCCTATAAATATTATACGTATGCGCGACCACACCCACCTACTGAAATGCTCATGGATTTAAGAATTTAAATGGAATAATCTCGTGTTGTTCACTTGTGCGTTGTCTGTCTGCGGAGGTTTAGAAAACAACATTTTTGTTGTCAAGGAAGGTAGCGTTCGCTTTTGAGCACAAGACGCTCTAGGTTCCATTTTTTTTCAATGGGCCAAATTTTAGAAAAAAAAATTGTCACTTTAGCCTATCCCATTAAAATTTTCTTGTCAAGTACATGTATAAAAAAGATTAGGTTGGAAGGACTACGTTTTGTAGTGGACGGATTTTCTTATCAGAAAAAAGCTATTATGTATATAGATATAGAAGATTTTACTACTTTCATTCATCGAATATATTATCAATATCTATAGCCATTAGTAAAGACTCACAACTAATTTGATGTAAATTCATAAATTCGGTTGATTTTTTTTTTTCCAAAACAGATGACGGCTTCTTAAATACGTCTCTATTGATTATTCAATTTTATATAAAATTTTAGATTTCTGTCCTATAAATAATTAAGAAAGTTGATAATTAATTCCAATTATGTTTCACCTTAAATTTTGAGGCAAGACAAAGCTCCGATTCGATTCTCTTCAACTGCAATAAATAAGGTGCAAAGAACAAACATAACTGTTCCATAACATCCTACCCGCGATAGCGTGTAACCAGATACATCTACAACCAAAGGTTGCTCGTGTTAAAGGAGATATAATCGATACTTATGCGAGGCAATGGAAAACAAGTAGTGTTACATGTATGACTTCTACTGAATTTATTAAACAAAAGCAACCCACCCCCCAAATGCAAACAAAACAAAGAAACAACCGAATAATAGAAAAGATTGAGATGAAAAGAGCCGTAAGTTTACTGGCTATACAGCTGCGACATTTGTCAGCATAGCAATTCCACGAAACCACTCTACATTCTCAGCGTAAGTCTTAGAACAGTTTGAATGTTAATTTCAGAGCATTTCCTTCGGTGATTTACAGTTTCCACAGCATAATATGTCTAACACAGCACATCGATCGAAAAAAGAGAGGAGGAATTTGTTAAACTGCTTGAACGTACATTGCGTGTCCTCATACTTCCTTTGTAGTTTAAAGACTTTGTCACCCCCGTATCTTGCGTTATTCTCGACATGAGTTTTCCTTTCACTCATTTTAAGCCTGAATCCAAAATTTGTTTTCTCATGGAGAAGTAAAAAACAATCTATGTTCTAATTAGATATTAATGACAAAGAGCAATCAGCAAAAAAAAAAAAAAAAAAAAATTAAAATTAAAAGAGATATCTAGCGATAACTTCACTTCGCCATGTTCGTTTGCTTGTTTGTTTTAAAGGAGAGATGGCATATAGCCAATTATTCATAAATTGGATCCAGTGGCTAATGCGCGATTTGTTCGAATGAAAAAAAATCTCGATTCGTCATCACTCACAGATATAAATTAACCATTCAATTTTATTGCTGACCGTTAAGTCCCGACATGACATGCTCTTAGTGCACATGCTCTAGTGCACTCTAGATACAGTTAAACCAAAATATCCAGATATCATCGTTATCTGTGAAACAAAAAAAAAAGGTTGATAACCCGTTCTTATTTTATTCGCGTCTGATTCTTACCTTGCTCCGGCACACAGCTGTTTCGTGTTTGGACCGGTCTCTTCGTAAACTCATCCTGGTTTTGTGTCGATCATGACTGGATAGGGATTCCGCGGTACCGTCTGCTGAAAAAATAACAGCCGAAACCAAATCAACAAACGTCAAATCTAATTAAAACCAACGTAATTTCAATGGAGGCTGGATAGAAAATGGTGCTTAAGTGATTCACAATGCTCATTCGCACTTCAAGACGAACGGAAAATATTTAAACTAGGTTAAAAAAAAAGGTGCACTTGTTAATTTTAACTGTCTGACTTTTGATACGCTATTTTCAAGTTCACAAAGGAAATTACAAATGACGTAATACAGGGTGTTTCGGAAATTGTAATTTCAAAATGCTTTAACGATGCAAAAACTGAATAAATAAAAAAGAAATAATTGTTCGCCATCCGTTGGCCTTCAATGGAGCTCGTCTTAACACGCGGTCTCTTTAAGGAATCGTCCTAGATATATTCTGGACGGATAGAAATAGAATCTATATCAAAAACCTGCTTATTCATGATATAGATTTATTGACGAAGGGCTTGAATTAAAGTTGATTAAGCGGGGTGTCTTCTTATTTTCGCTATAATAGCAAAATGGGCATCTATCTTTGGTACGGCTATTTCAAATTTGAATTCATTACCTTAATTTCGAATTCCTCAAATTAACCGGATCAATTGATTAATTAGACTTTGTCAATATTCCTTTCCTGCATTAGTAACACTCTACACTCTACCATTCTGTTTTGCAAAATGGACCTAAGAACTCTGTGACTTATCTCGACGTTCTGATTCGTCTTTATTATGACGCATTGTTCCACAGAATTAAAGTATGGAAATATTAATAAATCTTCACAGAGATTTTGATGAATACATCGCTAATTTTCAACCAATCCATGCCATTTGCTCAATTCTAATACGTAAATTGATTTCCTGGGACATGTTCATTGATAGAGATGAATGTTTTTACTTAATAAGCATCTTATTGCGTCGTAAAAAAAAAACAGTCGGTATTTTCTATAATTTAGTATATTTTTAAATGGCCTTCCAATGCGTCAGTCTCGTTTTTAAGAGTTAAAATATACAAAATGAAACACATACTAAATACAAGTTTAAAAAAAATAATGAAAGATTTCAAGGTTTGTCCAAATCGTTTTCGTAAATTTAGATACCGAGAGGAGCCCCATTTTTGGCAGCTCTTAATAATAACGGAAGTGTAGAATATAGTTTTGACGGAGATATGATTCACTTCAAACAATGCGTAAGCTTGTGCTCTTTCGCTTTCACCTCACTCTTACGAGTCATCGATCCTTTTCCAACGTTCGTTTCTTTTCTTTTAAAAGGTTTCCGACTCAAAATGTGAAAAAATGGACCTTTTGAAAAACAAAGTCTTCAATTGCTAGGGGGAAAAACCAACTAAAAACAAAACACCTATCCAAATGTATTTTCCTTTGTCTTTCATGACTACTCTTCATATGATACAGCAAAACCTTGAATTAATAACGCTATCTCGCTTTACTGGCTCGTCAAAATTTGATTTCTAAGGAATCGCTTCATTTCGGGACAGGAAGAGAACTCTTGAACTAGGAAAATGACTACCATGTCCAAAATCCATACTGACTTAAATGAATCATTCCGCAAACAAAAAGAAAACATTTCGAAATTAACACTTGTACAATATACTATTCCAAAGCAATCTGTAGGAACACCTCCGAGATGACGTTATATCGCAATGTACGACATTATTAGTTAGTGATACGGGTTTTCTCTTTTCCGTATCAGATCACAAATTAACTGCGTAACGAATTTATCACGTCGAAGACCTCTACCTTTAGCCTTTTCGTGTCGATTCCGTTTGCCCAAATCGCTTCGAAGCCATTTTGTCCTATGACGTGACATGAATCGACTGTAGTTCAAACCCGACAATAAATTACTCGCTAAATACGGATTTTTCACGGCGTCATGTGAACAAGATCTGATTTCAACAATTTTGTTTGAGGCGTGATAAAACGTAAAAGTACTACGTTTTCGAGAAACGCTGAAATTCACTTGTGTACTGCTTACGTTTCCGCTCAAGAAGTCGGAACTACGTCAGACTTTTAGAAAACGGAATTCACTAGACATAATTTACAAATCTTTCAAAACTAGCGTCTTATCTTGCAATTGTCACATGCTACTTTAATATATTTCATACCAAATGAATGTACTAGCACTACTACGAACATTAATATGATCTTTCTTTAATTTAATGTAAGTTATTGTATGTCATAATTGTTATAACTATGTATAGAAGTGTAAAGGCAAAGATAACGAACAGTGATCAATCTCGTAAGTCCTAAATAGAATACAAAAAAGAGTTGGGTAAACACGGACCCTGGACACACCAGAGGTGGGGCAGGTTGTATAGAAGAGGGCGTTCTAAGTTTCAAGAAGTTTTGTTATATCCTTAAAGGGACATGGACACGTTTTGAGCTAAATTTTAAGTTAGCATTTTAAATATTTAAAATGAATAATTATGCTATTTCTATGGTCAACAAAAATTTGAAAGTCAGTTGTTGAGTTATAAGTGAGATACAGCACTCACAATTCTTTGTTATGTAAACAAAGCTTGTGCCTTGCTTTTGTTTACATAAACATTGTTTCACAGAAAATACTATGTTTAAAACAAATGAGATGTGAGCAATGCTACGAACTCTGTAATTGTGTTCAGAATGAACTTGTATTTTGAAAATTCTGCTTTAAACGGGCCGTTTACTAGCATATTCAATGTATGTAAACAAAAAAACGGCACGATCCTTGTTTACATAGCAAAGAATTGGAAGTGATACTCAACAAATGACATTAATTTTTGCTGACCATTAGAAATAACATAATTAATCATCAATGCAAATATAATTTAGCTCAAAACGTGTCCATGTCCTTTAACAATAAATATGTTAAAATCAATATGATATATTTATAATCCTTTCTGTTTGTATGGAAAACAGAAAAAGCCACAGTATAACATCGTCGTTGATAAAAAGCATTCTAATGATCGAAATACTTATATTTAGACTTGATCTAAACATTATAAACGTACATCTTTTACCTTAAGACAATAAAATGTTTCAGAACTGATTCACGATATTTTTGCCGCTATACACAATTCTTGTAGATTCAATATAGTTTATGTAATGATTTTCACTGATGAAAGCACATACATATATATCTCTAAGGAGATAAACTAGTTGTTTGCAATCCTTTTTGATAGAAAAAAAAATCCAAAACCAAAACATACAGATAATTTTATGTCTTTTTTTCCGGGTGCATTTAGGAAGTATGAATAAGCTTTAATGAAAAGTACAGGCCACTCGCATCCTTCGTCAAAATGACCTTTGGAGCGATAAAAGAGCTCAAAGAACATTTGAATGGATTCGTGTTCCATAAATAGAATATATACGGTATCTAAATCTTCATTCAACAATACATCGTGATGAACATAGCACAGAGGTGTACATCAATCACCAATAACCCACGTTTTTATTTTTATTTTATATCTTTTTCGTCACCCGAAGCCCGTAACAGAAATACAGTATAATATATATACGCATACACAAATGGTATACCATGCATACAATGCATTGAATATATACTTGTCATATTTCATTTTCTGATTTTGAGGTTATTCTGAATTGTTTTGTTTGTATGTTGTTTTCTTCCGTTCAAGAAATTTTTCTGTAATGTAGAGACGTACCAAGTGGTAGAAGAGGTGACGTCACCAGTGGTAGATAGGTCACCAGTGGTAGAGACGTCACCAGTGGTAGAGAGGTCACCCAAGTGGTAGAGAGACGTCACCAGTGGTAGAGAGGTCACCAGTGGTAGAGAGGTCACCAGTGGTAGAAGACGTCACCAGTGGTAGAGAGGTCACTAGTGGTAGTGAGGTCACCAGTGGTAGAGACGGTTCACCAGTGGTAGAGAGGTCACCACAGTGGTAGAGAGGTCACCATTGTTAAAGAGGTCACCAGTGGTAGAGACGTCACCAGGGTAGAGAGGTCACTAGTGGTAGAGAGGTCACCAGTGGTAGAGACGTCGCCAGTGGTGAGATTAACAATGGTGACCTCTCTACCACTGGTGACCTCACTACCACTAGTTGACGCTCTCTACCACGGTGGTCTCTACCACTGGGTGACTCTCTACCACTGGTGACCTCTCTACACTGGTGACGTTCTCTACCACTATGGTGACCTCCCTACCACATGGTGACGTCTCTACCCACTGGTGACCTATCTACCACTGGTGACGTCACCTCTCTACCACTGGTGACGTCTCTACATTACAGAAAAATTTCTTGAACGGAAGAAAAAAAACAACATACAAAAAAAACAATTCAGAATAACCTCAAAATCAGAAAATGAAAATATGACAAGTAATATATTCAATGCATTGTATGCATGGTAATACCATTTGTGTATGCGTATATTATATATACATGTTTTCTGTACGGTCTTCGGGTGACGAAAAAGATATAAAATAAAAATAAAAACGTGGGTTATTGGTGATTGATGTACACCTCTGTGCTAGTTCATCACGATGTATTGTTGAATGAAGATTTAGATACCGTATATATTCTATTTATGGAACACGAATCCATTCAAATGTTCTTGAGCTCTTTTTATCGCTCCAAAGGTCATTTTGACGAAGGATGCGAGTGGCCTGTACTTTTCTTCATAAGCTTATCCATACTTCCTAAATGCACCCGGAAAAAAATACTAATAAATTATCTGTATGTTTTGGTTTTGGATTTTTTTTTCTATCAAAAAGGATTGCAAACAACTAGTTTATCTCCCTTAGAGATATATATGTATGTGCTTTCATCAGTGAAAATCATTACATAAACTATTTGAATCTACAAGAATTGTGTATAGCGGCAAAAATATCGTGAATCAGTTCTGAAACATTTTTATTGTCTTAAGGTAAAAGATGTACGTTTATAATGTTTAGATCAAGTCTAAATATAAGTATTTCGATCATTAGAATGCTTTTTATCAACGACGATGTTATACTGTGGCTTTTTCTGTTTTCCTACAAACAGAAAGGATTATAAATATATCATATTGATTTTAACATATTTTATTGTTAAGGGACATGGACACGTTTTGAGCTAAATTATATTTGCATTGATGATTAATTATGTTATTTCTAATGGTCAGCAAAAAAATTAATGTCATTTGTTGAGTATCACTTCCAATTCTTTGCTAGTAAACAAGGATCGTGCCGTGTTTTTGTTTACATACATTGAATATGCTAGTAAACGGCCCGTTTAAAGCAGAATTTTCAAAATACAAGTTCATTCTGAACACAATTACAGAGTTCGTAGCATTGCTCACATCTCATTTGTTTTAAACATAGTATTTTCTGTGAAACAATGTTTATGTAAAACAAGCAAGGCACAAGCTTTGTTTACATAACAAAGAATTGTGAGTGCTGTATCTCACTTATACTCAACAACTGACTTTCAAATTTTTGTTGACCATTAGAAATAGCATAATTATTCATTTTAAATATTTAAAATGCTAACTTAAAATTTAGCTCAAAACGTGTCCATGTCCCTTTAAGATGATATAACAAAACTTCTTGAAACTTAGAACGCCCTCTTCTATAACACTGCTCCCACCTCTGGTGTGTCCAGGGGTCGTGTTTACCCAACTCTTGTTTTTGTATTCTATTTAGGACTTACGAGATTGATCACTGTTCGTTATCTTTGCCTTTACACTTCTATACATGTGTATAACAATTTATGACATACAATAACTTACATTAAATTAAAGAAAGATCATATTAATGTTCGTAGTAGTGCTAGTACATTCATTTGGTATGAAATATATTAAAGTAGCATGTGACAATTGCAAGATAAGACGCTAGTTTTGAAAGATTTGTAAATTATGTCTAGTGAATTCCGTTTTCTAAAAGTCTGACGTAGTTCCGACTTCTTGAGCGGAAACGTAGCAGTACACAAGTGAATTCAAGCGTTTCTCGAAAACGTAGTACTTTTACGTTTTATCACGCCTCAAACAAAATTGTTGAAATCAGATCTTGTTCACATGACGCCGTGAAAAATCCGTATTTAGCGAGTAATTTATTGTCGGTTTGAACTACAGTCGATTCATGTCACGTCATAGGACAAAATGGCTTCGAAGCGATTTGGGCAACAGGAATCGACACGAAAAGGCTAAAGGTAGAGGTCTTCGACGTGATAAATTCGTTACGCAGTTAATTTGTGATCTGATACGGAAAAGAGAAAACCCGTATCACTAACTATAATGTCGTACATTGCGATATAACGTCATCTCGGAGGTGTTCCTACAGATTGCTTTGGAATAGTATATTGTACAAGTGTAAATTTCGAAATGTTTTCTTTTTTGTTGCGGATGATTTCATTTAAGTCAGTATGGATTTTGGACATGGTAGTCATTTCCCTAGTTCAGAGGTTCTCTTCCTGTCCCGAAATGAAGCGATTCCTTAGAAATCAAATTTTGACGACCAGTAAAGCGAGATAGCGTTATTAATTCAAGGTTTTGCTGTATCATATGAAAGAGTAGTCATGAAAGACAAAGAAAAAAATACTTTTTGGATAGGTGTTTTGTTTTTAGTTGGGTTTTTCCCCTAGCAATTAGAAGACTTTGTTTTTCAAAAGGTCCATTTTTTCACATTTTGAGTCGGAAACCTTTTAAAAAGAAAAGAAACGAACGTTGGAAAAGGATCGATGACTCGTAAGAGTGAGGTGAAAGGCAAAAGAGCACAAGCTTACGCATTGTTTGAAGTGAATCATATCTCCGTCAAAACTATATTCTACACTTCCGTTATTATTTAAGAGCTGCCAAAAATGGGGCTCCTCTCGGTATCTAAATTTACGAAAACGATTTGGACAAACCTTGAATCTTTTCATTATTTTTTTTTAAACTTGTATTTAGTATGTGTTTCATTTTGTATATTTTAACTCTTAAAAACGAGACTGCGCATTGAAGGAAGGCCATTTAAAAATATACATAAATATAGAAAATCCGACTGTTTGTTTTTTTACGACGCAATAAGATGCTTATTAAGTAAAAACATTCATCTCTATCAATGAACATGTCGCCAGGAAATCAATTTACGTATTAAATTGAGCAAATGGCATGGATTGGTTGAAAATTAGCGATGTATTCATCAAATCTCTGTGAAGATTTATAATATTTCCATACTTCTAATTCTGTGGAACAATGCGTCATAATAAAGACGAATCAGAACGTCGAGATAAGTCACAGATGTTCTTAGGTCCATTTTGCAAAACAGAATGGTAGAGTGTAGGTTGTCTATAATGCAGGAAAGGAATATTGACAAAGTCTAATTAATCAATTGATCCGGTTAATTTGAGGAATTCAAAATTAAGGTAATGAATTCAAATTTGAAATAGCCGTACCAAAGATAGATGCCCATTTTGCTATTTAGCGAAATAAGAGACACCCCGCTTAATCAACTTTAATTCAAGCCCTTCGTCAATAAATCTATATCATGAATAAGCAGGTTTTTGATATAGATTCTATTTCTATCCGTCCAGAATATATCTAGGACGATTCCTTAATGAGACCGCGTGTAAGACGAGCTCCATTTGAAGGCCAACGGATGGCGAACAATTATTTCTTTTTTATTTATTCCAGTTTTTGCATCGTTAAAGCATTTGGAATTACAATTTCCGAAACACCCTGTATTACGTCATTTGTAATTTCCTTTGTGAACTTGAAAATAGCGTATCAAAAGTCAGACAGTTAAAATTAACAAGTGCACCTTTTTTTTTAACCTAGTTTAAATATTTTCCGTTCGTCTTGAAGTGCGAATGAGCATTGTGAATCACTTAAGCACCATTTTCTATCCAGCCTCCATTGAAATTACGTTGGTTTTAATTAGATTTGACGTTTGTTGATTTGGTTTTCGGCTGTTATTTTTTCAGCAGACGGTACGGGGAATCCCTATCCAGTCATGATCGACACAAAACCAGGATGAGTTTACGAAGAGACCGGTCCAACACCGAACAGCTGTGTGCCGGAGCAAGGTAAGAATCAGACGCAAATAAAATAAGAGGGTTATCAACCTTTTTTTTTTGTTTCACAGATAACGATGATATCTGGATATTTTGGTTTAACTGTATCTAGAGTGCACTAGAGCATGTGCACTAAGAGCATGTCATGTCGGGACTTAACGGTCAGCAATAAAATTGAATGGTTAATTTAATATCTGTGAGTGATGACGAATCGAGTTTTTTTTTCATTCGAACAAATCGCGCATTAGCCACTGGATCCAATTTATGAATAATGTGCTATATGCCATCTCTCCTTTAAAACAAACAAGCAAACGAACATGGCGAAGTGAGTTATCGCTAGATATCTTTTTTAATTTTATTTTTTTTTTTTTTTTTTTTTTTTTTTTTTGCTGATTGCTCTTTGTCATTATGATATCTAATTAGAACATAGATTGTTTTTTACTTCTCCATGAGAAAACAAATTTTGGATTCAGGCTTAAATTGAGTGAAAGGAAAACTCATGTCGAGAATAACGCAAGATACGGGGGTGACAAAGTCTTTAAACCTACAAAGGAAGTATGAGGACACGCAATGTACGTTCAAGCAGTTTAACAAATTTCCTCCTCTCTTTTTTCGATCGATGTGGCTGTGTTAGACATATTATGCTGTGGAAAACTGTAAATCACCGAAGGAATGCTCTGAAATTAACATTCAAACTGTTCTAAGACTTACGCTGAGAATGTAGAGTGGTTTCGTGGAATTGCTATGCTGACAAATGTCGCAGCTGTATATGCCAGTAAACTTACGGCTCTTTTCATCTCAATCTTTTCTATTATTCGGTTGTTTCTTTGTTTTGTTTGCATTTGGGGGGTGGGTTGCTTTTGTTTAATAAATTCAGTAGAAGTCATACATGTAACTACTTGTTTTCCATTGCCTCGCTATAGTATCGATTATATCTCCTTTAACCGAGCAACCTTTGGTTGTAGATGTATCTGGTTACACGCTATCCGGGTAGGATGTTATGGAACAGTTATGTTTGTTTCTTTGCACCTTATTTATTGCAGTTGAAGAGAATCGAATCGGAGCTTTGTCTTGCCTCAAAATTTAAGGTGAAACATAATTGGAATTAATTATCAACTTTCTTAATTATTTATAGGACAGAAATCTAAATTTTATATAAAATTGAATAATCAATAAGAACGTATTTAAGAAGCCGTCATCTGTTTTGGAAAAAAAAAAAATCAACCGAATTTATGAATTTACTCAAAATTAGTTG
>CAJDSM010019550.1:0-14715 GCA_903981925.1 Ostrea lurida
CACTGTTTGTTATCTTTACCTTTACATCGTACAGTATAGGAATAAGTAAAAATCATTTACTTTCTTTACATTGTAATTCAATGAAGTGCGCTTGATATCATTAGATGAAATGACGCATTCATTTTAAAAAACTTGGGTTTTTTTTTGTTATTAATTGAATTCTTTGTTTAACATAAATGTATATCTCTCTAATACTATTTTAGTTGCTAATATGCAGAAATAAACTGAATGAAAACTGGCCTCTCGTCTTGGGTGCCACGAGTCAAGCAAGCAATGCGGCATTCGCGCACTCTAGATTGAAAGTCATAAATAACCGAAATTTGGGAGCGCAGTATTTGTGTCTTTTTTTTAGATAACAAAAATGGTCAATTTTAATCGATCAAAAACTGTGTCCTTGACACATTATCGTGATTGTCTCTAAGGTAAAAGTACTGTGGTAGAGTGCTCTATGTCCCACGGCCTAGCCCATTATTCAGAGATTTTCATCGTGTTTATTCGATGTTTGTGGACCTTCTATTGATCTGTGGCCATTGATGTTCCTTAAGGTGTAAGCAAGCGGAAATGGAATGGTCGTTACAGCGAAATCAGATGCAGTTGGGCGCTTGTTACATTCCATATATCCAGCATGTATTGACAAACGACTTATTGACTACAACAAAATCGGGAAAGGTTGACGAGTTAATTGGACAAGAATAGTGAGAACCGTCTGAGAGCTTATCCTAGGTTTTAGAGTCGCAAAAGAGTTTTCAAGATTTGTTTACTACTTGTAACACGACATCCCTATACAGAATGGTCATAAATGTAATTTGTATATTCCATTCGTCTAGATCACAGAATACATTCCTCGTAAATTACAAGTCTCTAATTTAAGAAAGCGGGTCCTTAGCATTGGCAACATGGCAAGCGAAAAATGTACCACGATCTGTTGGATTTCAAAATTCTCAAGATTTAAATCCTGCCTGTATACAATTTTTTTTTTATAAGAAATTAGACACCAAACCAACCTATAGTGTAATGACATGCGAAAGAAAAGCAAACCTTAATTAAACGTCAATTATTTTTAATACTGATAATTTATTGCTAGTACTTTTGAATTGCATGATATCGCACACTTTCTCAGGCAATTAATGGTTGAAATCACATTCGTTAGAGATGTCAATATATAGTACATACCCCAATGAACAAGTACACACATACCGGTGCGACAGTATTTTTAAAATGCGTCTCGGACCAGTTTATTATCCTTAAGGGATCAAGAATAATTCGATATTGAAATTCTTTTCTCGCATTGCGTAAGGGATGACAAGGCTATACTGTACTTAACGATACAAGCAGCAGGACACCTGAGTATCATAGCGTTGGAAAGACCCAAAACGCTGTTGCAATAGTTCCGAGTGTCCGCAGAAATAAACAATACAGTAAAGCACGATTGTCGCGAACCTCCAGGGACAGCAAAAATCAAACTTCATTATATCCAATAAAATGTTTTATCTTCCTCATGTAGGGGACTAGATATTATTTAGAAGTTAGCGTGAATGCACGTTATAAACGTGATATACTGTAAATTCTTCTCTAATAACGCCTTAAACTGATTGTACAGCTGCCCTAAAACTGGCCAACCGAAAGTTATTATGACGTTTCGTGAAGATCGTTTTATGTGGTTACAGTACAACTGGCTTAGAACTGCACACACATAATTCAAGAATACTGTGTTTAGGCGTCTTCTCTCCCATGAAGCGTGGTAGTGGGGAAGCCCTTTTATTGTCGTCAACAAGACATTATGCATATTTTCCTTTGCTCAAATGGCGCATTGTACTCCTCTATACCGCTCAGATTACCGTTGGTGTGTTTTTAGGCGTCGCTGTGAATATCATACTGAAAGCCTAAGCGTTATCATATCGTGTGGGGCAGGATATGAAGTGGCCGTAAAATCCCCTTGGTCATCCTTAAAGGCAATTTGAGAGCTCAGAGGCGCATTTACATGTCATCGTGTCATTTTTCCGCTAACACAATTTAATTTTCTACAAGACAATGCCCGCTGTTACATGTATATGGCTGGAGGTGCATTAGACTACCTTCACCAAAGTAACCAGAGGCCCACAGGCCTTAACGGTCACCTGAGTATCATAGCCCATACAGGGAGTCTCATATTTGCATTTCTAAGTCTCAATATGGAGTATTTTGTTCACATGTTATCATCTTTCACAATACGCAGTTGATTCCTCTACAAATACACAAGATTATCATTTCAATCTCACAAAGAGTGTTGTTAACCGTTCAAGAATTTTAAATGGAAATTATATTGCTATAATTGCTATGTCCAGTGAGCTTGGTCTATGACTTTTTGATCTCAAATTCAATAAGGAACATCTTCGTCCTTTGGGTAGTCCATATGTATGATATAGTGATTAGTGCTCTAGAACTTGGAAACCATATTGCTACTTTGATGTCCAGTGCACTTGACCTTTGACCATTTTACCTCAAATTCGATAGGGAACATCTTCGCCCCTTGGGTAGTCCGTATGTGTGATATGGTGACTCTAGATAAAGTAGATAACGCTCTTGAGCCCGGAAACCATAGTGCTACTTCGATGTCCATTGTGCTTGACCTTTGAACTTTTGACCCCAAATTCGATAGGGAACATCTTCGTCCCACGGGTAGACCATATGCTTGATATGATGACTCTAGGTGGAAAGGTTAACACTTTAGAGCCCGGAAACCATTGCCTCTACAGACGGACAACCCGGTTACTAGTATTCCAGATATCCATTTAATTTCAAATTAACATGAAATGTCTACCCATGGGACGAAGATGTTCCCTAACGAATTTGGGGTCAAAAGGTCAAGCACACTGGACATCGAAGTACATGTAGCAATATGGCTTCTATGCTCTAGAGCATTATTCTTTCTGCCTAGAGTCACCATGTCATACATATGGACTCAAATGAATTAAATATAAACACTGTGTACCAAGTTTGGCCCCGCCTTGAGGTCAGAACCCCTTCCCCCGGGATCACAAATTTACTATTTTGGTAGAGGCCTTCCTGCTCTACATCAATTTGCATTTAGTTTTTCTAGACTTGTGCGGTTGTAGAGAAGAAGATTTTTGAAAATTGGTCACTTTTTGGTAGTTTTTGCTCCGCCCCAAAGGCCCCACCGGTTCAAAAATCCTGAAATTTTCCATTGATGTGTCCCATGTCCCAAAGATGCTTCATAGCAAATTTGAAAAAGAATTGGAAAGGTAGTTTTCGGGAAGAAATTAAAAATGTTGAATTGTTTGCGGAAGACGCACGACGACGGGCAAAGATCAACTGCAATAGGTCACGTAAGTTTACTCAGGTGACCTAATAAAGCCCAATCTCGCACCAGTAGAAGATGTGTCTGACATGTTAGATCGACTCATTCGAGCACGTCAAAAATCCGCCAGAGACTTTACCTGCTTTAGATCAGGCATTTCTGGAAGAGTGCAAAACATCCCTAGGCTCAAATAATCGTGCCACTATCAATTGTGTATAGCACAATTCGAGCATCAGCAAATATTAACACGGGGCAAATACATTATTGACTTTTTGCCTAAGTTGTGATGGCGAACTTCAAATTCATTCTGTTATCCAATAAAATAAATGTATTGTTACTACTAATTGTAAAAATTAAACGACCGTGATTGAAATGATACCGAGAATTGGAGGTTGTGTTATTTAGCGTGTCAATGGTGAATCCTTTATTACACCGGGATATAACACCGCATTTTATAACATATTTGCAACATTACATACATAACACATATTCAAAATACAGACTGTTTAGCACATTATATACAAATCTCTCAACGTCAGCTGACAAACTAGATATTAAGGTAGCCCCTACATCTGGGAAAAAGTTTCTCAAAACAACACGAAATGATTTGATTATGAAAGATGTTATGATACATGATAAGTATACATGTCAAAAAAGTGGAAAATATGGGATTTTGAATGCAAAGATATTATTTTCTAAAATATGAACAAAAGTCAAACATCACATGGCCTGCTCTGTGTGTAGTAATCAGGAAGCGGCCCCCAACAACCGCCAAAATAAACATACGCTCTTCATAATCAATCCACCGTAGTTTGTTTTTGAATGCTAAATCCATGATAACTCTTTATTATTTCAAACCAAGTTTTGATATTAAAAACATTTGAAAGCGAAGAGATTTTGTAGTTGTGTATAGCGGACAGTTTAAAAGGAAACTAATGAGTTAACAAGGCTTTTTCTGGCGATGATGTAGAGTTTCTATCTTGATCACGCTAGTTAAGCAACGGCGAGCGTGGTTAGCACCTGGATTGGTGACCGTTACATGTTACACTCTAGAATTTTTTACTCATATATTATGGAAACGTCGCCATTGCCGGTTTTTTTTTTTGGGGGGGGGGGGGGGGTCAATACAGTACCCGGCTATCAGTACATTAAGTACTTTGATTGAAAAGGCTGAATACGTAGCTTCCTTGTTGATGACTCCTCCCAGGGAGGTACAGTTCGGCAGCTATGTGTAACATGTTTATGTAATCTCCAATAAAACTTTAAGCTTAAACCAGGATTCCATATCGATTTCTTTTAACAAAGCCTGTTCTGGGAATCACTGGATTTCGAACAACCTTAACTTCAAACTTTGGCGCGCATCAAAACACTTGCTGATACAATTACGGTAAGACAATATAACCCTAAATTTACAGAAATAGCATGATTTATATGATATTGTTCAGTATATTAATGCAGACTGTATAACGTTCAATGTAGATGTAAACTATATCTGGATTCGTGCATAAGAACGTTCTGTTAGTCAAGGATCCTTAGGTACTGTTGTTGATGTTTGTGTAATCCAATAATCATTATAAAGATGGTGTAATATGCACACGAATTGCTTTGTTCCTAACACAATAGTTACATGAAAGTACGTAATTATCTATTTGTAAAGAGACATGAATGCGAATTTGAACGGAATATAGAAATTGATAATTATGGATTTTTTTATATTATTTATTTTGGTTGTTTTTTTTATTTTTTTTTGTTTTGTTTGTTCTTTTTTTTTGTTTCTTTTTAGGGGGGGGGCTTTTGTTTTGTTTTTTTGTTTTTTTTGGTTGGTTTTGGTTGGGTGTTTTTTTTTTGCTGTTTGGGGGGTTTTTGGTGTTTTGTTTGTTTTTTTGTTTTTTGGTTTTTTTTTTTTTTGTGTTTTTTTGTTTTTTTTTTTTTTTAGGTTGTTTTGTTTTGCTTTTATACTCAGACGTGCTGCCGATTGTGACAGATTGGACAGAAAATATACAGGGAGGAGTGTTGAAGTGTGGTTTTCTCCACGAACCGGTATGTCACCGAAAGGACTGCAAGAACCGTTGTGTCCACGAACAAGGCTTAGTGATGATTGCATAAAACATTGTGTCCACGAACGTGTCATGGTTTCCTAAAACTGTCGTCTGCGCTGTTGTTTGTGCTGGTAGACTGCTGCTTCCCCGAGGGACGGTCTCTAGTTTGCAGCGACATTTTCAAAACAGCAATTGTCGCAGGGTATCTTTTTCTATACTCATCATTACGTAATCGATACTCGACTTTAATTTGTCAGATATAGGTGAGATCTGTCGACACCCTGAGCAGAACTTTGATAATCGACCAAGTAACGGAGAGTGCTGTTATTTACCGTCAGCGGTAAACAAATATCGCTGAGGATTGATGATATTCACAGTTTTCTTGATTTAAGTCTAAAGATGGAACCGTCAGTCTGGTTTGGGCTATAGAAATTGCATTCAGTTCTTGATCAAAAGATCTCTTGGGTGTTATCCTTACGTACGATATACGTTTGTATTGCAAAACTGCATATCAGAAAAAAGTTAAGTACAAAGAGCAATTCTAGAACAATCGATCTGTCTGGAATAATAAGTCGTCTCAAGCTCTAGAAATAAGGCCTTGACGTTGTTCGATTTGAACACAATGCCAAGGTTGTTTGATTGTATTACAGTATATCAAATGTCGAGAAAACACTAATTTCACTGAAAATGAAATATCGATTATTAGCCAGCATAAATGATGTTGTTAGTCTGACGTGCGGCGCTAAAACGTTGGTGTACTTTGCATATTTTCATAAAACATCTAGGACCTTATTCGATCTGATTAGTCTTTTATCTTAACTTGACGTTTAGCGAATATTTAACATGGTTTTCTCTTTTTTCCTGTAATACTTTTGCCAAGCCAGTGACGTTGATTGACTAGGACTAAATATTGTTCTTCAGATTTGTCAATTACTCTAACGATATTACTCTCATAAATACACATGGCAAAGGTTAACTAAGGTTAACAAACTGTCTTCATACTGAACAGTCGTTTTTATAAGGTAGGGTAACGGTGTCCTCTGAAGTCTCGAGGTCTAGATTTGAACACAATATTGAACACGTGTGACGTCATTGGTCGCCGAATTCGTCAAGAGAAACCGCCAATTCAAACATTAGTTGAACTTGACACAGGTACTGTAGGAGTGGCAATTTTACCAAATTCAAAGTTTAGTCAGAGGAATAAGAGCCTTAAGACGTCATTCATTCGAGATTTAAGGAAATTAAATCAGTCTAAATACATATGCTAAAATAAACCGCTTAGTTCGTGAAGTTTACATGTTAACTATATTTTACTTTTTCTAATTTTTCCTTAAAATTTCACGTTTTCTTTTCTTTAATGCTGAATGACACTGAATTCATTTACCAGTGGTGGTTTCGAATATTTGGGGGCATATATTTTTGCTTGCCCGTCTGTCTGTCTGTCTGTCTGTGGCAAAAAACTTACTACAAAATCATATCTGTACACCATTAGAGATAGATATTTTATATTTGGTATGTGTATTCGGAGTATAACCTTTCTATCGGCACCAAAATATTTGACCTTGTTACTTTAACATTGACCTTGAGATATTGCCTCCATTTTTAGCATGTGCATTTCTTGTGACAAGACCTTTTCTATGGTACCAAATTTGCTGACCTTATGACCTTGTACAATGACAAAGGTTTTGGAAATTTTCAATGAACTCGTAATAAAAGGTAAACAAAAATAGAATTATTTTACATTCTCAGTATTGCTACAATAGTTTCAACTACAATGTCTTATAAATTCACTTTTTTCATTCTATTATGAATAACACCAAACATGTATGTAACTGTTTGCGCTAAGAAAAAAAGAGCTGATTTTGCTATTTTCCCCATGTGTGTATATTTTATCTGAGCGCATCCAAATTCTGGAACTCGACCTTCAGCATTTCAGTTCATCAAAGTCATGACGCTCCCCAAACTAGAAATTGAAGAGTTCCGTAAAGTGCAGCATTTGCAATTCATCTTGGAGGCCGTGTACTTAGGAATCAAATAAATATGCTCACTATGTTAAATTGCCTATCCTTAGTTTCGTACGACAGCAGGATGATCACGTGCTTAATATTACTTCATCGTTAGCATATTGAGGGTTATTGATATGAATTCTTGGAGAGTTTGACCATATGTTACCAATGCACGTACAATTAACAAAGTCTTTGATAATTTCATTTGGTGATCATTTAAAACTAAGAGGTCATATTATAGCCTTTTTAACCCCCTCCCCTTTATTGAACGGAAATGATACAAATTTGAGTCGCAACTTCCCTTCGAAAATTCTCTGGATCCCTCGCCGGTGATCACTGATTGCATTGGTCTCTCAGTTGTCTCCAGACAATGATGTTCGCTAACAACTGTCCAGCTCTTCTAATCATTTCTGTCATAATTTCGTTTTTTTATTAAAACAGTTGAGATATGTACTCCTTATGGTATGTTTTCAAAAACCAAAAAAGACCAACATTTAATTCATTGCCCTGATAAAGACAATGATCTCAAGACAAGGGGCTCGCTGCTGGTATGACCGGTAAATAAGGGATGCTTACTCCTCCTTGGGAAATGGTCCCACTTCTGGTGTTTCCAGGCAATCGTGCTTACCCTGTTCGCCATGTTGCTATATTCGTTGTGGGATTGATGTAATTATCTAAACTTTTTTATTAGATATAAAAAAGAGATATATTTAGCTAGCTTTTCACATGACTCACATTTTGAAATAGAGAACATCCCAAGATAATGAATTTTACATCTCAACTCAATTCGTGGATAGATCACGTGCAAGCGGGAGTTTTGTCCAATTTTCAACAATATTACGTAAACCAGACGCTAAGTTTGTCTTTGTAATAGCTGTGACACAGAGACAAGAAAACCCGAGTCTTTTATGTACTGGTGCTATTGTTTTTAAAATCAGACGCATTTTGGAATTTGTTTTGTTCATATTTCCCCGTCCCTCTACAGAAAATTGAGATTGAAGAGGCAGCCGAAGGCAAAACAACGAAGCCAAGCCATTATGCAAATGTGGAAGCGTGTGTTGCAGACAGTTACAATTACAAAACTTTTTAAGATATCGTTATATAACCACTTAAATATGATTCGTATATTGTTAAATTGGGTAAATTTATGTTACAATGACAAATATTTTCACTAAGCGACAATAATAGTACAAATACTTTTATTTAATTAGTCGATATATGGTATTTTCTCAAGTAGTACTGAGTATACGTTTACCAGTACTTTTGTATACTGGAATTTACCGCAGTAAGCAAAGCTAGCTGGCGTATTATTAAGTTCCATAATCGTTATATGTGAAAGTATGTCCATGCACTTATTTCGTTTTCTGTAGTTTTATGCCGTCCTATCTCAATGGAATAGTCTCGTCGCCGATTGCTCGCGTTTGTACGATTTGAACATGAAAACGCAACTTCAAACTGCTTTTTAAAAGAAAGGAGTAAAGAAAAACAAAACGAAGAAATTACATCCTAATCAGAATCTTCTGTATACCATACAATTATTGACATTTGGGTCAAAGTCGGCCATCTTTGTATACTGCTAGACTGCAATTGTTTACAGACGTGGGGTTGGGCTGGGTATTTGGGGTGGGGGTGGGGGTGTTTGGAGGTGTTTTTTGTATATTAAACAATTTAAAACATGAAAGCTCTGTATTAGAACTTACCAAACGATGGATTATTGGCCAACTTAAAATCGGGTTCGATGTTGCTAAAATTGTACTTATTAGTTCATGATAAACGTAACTATAAGACAAGATGCATGTAATTTTGATGCAAAGCATCAAATCGGCTGCTAAAATTTTAAGCATTTTTAATCTAAGCTATTTCCAAGAAACATATAGAAACGACTAACATACCCTTGTCCCCTATTTTTTTTTCACGCCCTTCCACATCAAAATCCTAATTCTGCCCATGCATAAGGTAAATTGCAGTTGAGAAGCTAAATTGATTTCTTAAATGTTAAAGTACCATATGATTATGATGATATGCAAAGGTGCAGAAAGTGTTGCAGTTAATGTAAACAGAATGAAAGGCATACCCTGGAATTGTGTCACGTGATGATGGCGATATCATTTGCTGGATTGGCTATATACTGAATGCAAATCTTATTTGCAGGTCGAGATTTTTCACAAAGCATCAATAAAAGTATACATGTACATAAATTAAAATGTTTGAAGCTGCAGCATATTTAATCCAAAGAACTTGTTTTATCTATCCATTTATCGAATTATAACCTGGAAATTCCATGACGAATTGCTTCTATATTTTATACACTGCCATATGGGGAGCACTTGTTGTAGAAATTCGGATAACGTGATAATTTCATAATATTACATGAAATAATGAAAGAAGAATTTAATGAAAACGCAATTGATTACAGTTATGGAGTACTTTTATTATTCATATTTCTACAAATCCTTTTTCCAGAATTTTACACATAATAATGACAAAGAATCACACAAACGTCGAAGGTAGGAGCATATGCAAAAGCAAAATATTAACCTTTTCAGGGCGAATAAAATACTGCGATTTTTTTTCCCCAAAAGAAGGTAGTGAATCTTCCATATAAGGAATTTGCTATTTTAACAAATCAGATNCCCCCAAAAGAAGGTAGTGAATCTTCCATAAGGAATTTGCTATTTTAACAAATCAGATCGTAAAATCGACAATAATAGTGCGAGTTGTATCACTATATGTCGACCAATGAACCACGTGACCTACATGTGATAGTTAAAGGGGCGTGGACACGTTTTGAGCTAAATTTTATATTTGCATTTTTAAAGTTTAAAATGCTTAACGTAGTTATTCTTAATGGTCAGCAAAAATCTTAATATCATTTGTTGAGTTACAAGTGAGATACAGCACTCACAATTTTTAGTTATATAAACAAAGCTCGTGTTTCTCACATCTTATTTTGTTTTAAACATGACATTTTCTGTGAAATAACTTTTAGGTAAACAATAATAAGGCACGAGCCTTGTTTACATAACAAAGAATTGTGAGTGCTGTATCTCACTTGTAACTCAACATCTGACATTCAAATTTTCGTCGACCATTAGAAATAACTTGGTTTTGCATTTTAAACATAAATAATGCAAATATAAAATTTAGCTCAAAACGTGTCCATGTCCCTTTAAGTTAAACAACCAAACTCATTGACAAAATTTGTGTGATTCAGTTTCATGGAAAGTTTGGAGTTAACATATTTTAGCTATATATATTTTTTTTTTTATATCCAAACATTAAGATGATAAAAGGAAATGCAATCTCTACTATTCAAAATTTCAAANATATTTTATATCCAAACATTAAGATGATAAAAGAAAATGCAATCTCTACTATTCAAAATTTCAAAACAATTCTATGCACTGTAATCTAACAACAGCAAAAGAACTGTTGATCAGGAGCTAACTTTGACGTATCCATATAAGAAGGCTCATCAATAACTGTGTGATATATAATTAATCCTGTTGTTAAAAGAGATGTTACGTACATGTTAACTTTTTCGTGTTTCCGGAGGCCTTAGATTGAATGACCTTAAAGGCATTTTAAGTTTTATTGCTCTTTAAAAACTTTTTTTCCAATAGTCTCATCAAAACGTTATAAATAAGAGGGTTGTGGTATTTATGCCACGATATATTGGCATCGGGATCCAAATGTTTCTCGTTTTACATGTAGCTTTCAAGTTACATGTAAGTTGTTGAAGTATCATTTACATATAAGAGTCGATTCCGGTATTGGTATATCATTTTTTCTTCATCTTGTTTTGTTACTTCATAATCAAATATTTACATTCCCCATGTCTTTACCTTTGATATCTATACAGATTGTAACGACGGTCATTTCCTCATGAATGTGTGCTGCGGTTGTGAACATTGCGCGTATGAATCTTGATAAATATAGGGCGCCTATTTGAACGACTAGGAATTCCGACAAAAATGAAAGTAGAATGTAAATATCGAAAGTACATGAGGGTATGACCTGCAACACTTTTTTCATTTGTTCTTAGATAAGAATACAATTTCTAACAATGTATTTATACGCACGGAGTTTCCATATTCCGGGTATACTTCCGGTACATTACGCACAATCTAAACATCAGCAAGGGAAGATTTTTTATACATATGCATCATCGCAACGTGACATTTCATGATAGGGTGAAAGAGAGTACCAATTCTATTATCCAGGACCCTATTGTTGAAACCTCTTTGGCGTCCTGCTTCCTAAGTTACTAATCGATTTAGACAATGACCACCTACATTTAAAAAGTTCATTCAAGTGCTAATTAAAAAACGTAAAAAAAATATATAGGGTTCCGTGGCTTTTTATAGGTCATTATGTACATTTTTTAAAACACACAGAGATCCTGCAGTAATTACACCCTTCATTTCAAACGCACCCCTACCATGGCAATTTCCTCATTCCTTTCTCGATTTTGTGCAATAAATTTTTATACCCACAATTTTTTAAGCTTTACATATATTCTTTTCAATTCCAAATATTTCAGTCTTGATATTAGCGAATCACTGGAACACCGAGATCATTAAAATCACTCCGCGCAAGGTTATTAGGGTGAAAGCCTTGCGTCGTCGGTCTCGAAGGTCAGGGGTGTGGGTGTTCTCTTTCCATATATAACTATACTAAATGTTTCACGTATTTCACACAAGCCATTATCATACTTCCTATGGATCACTTACTGAATCGAAATAACTGGACTATTTTCTTGATTATACCTGCAAGTGTCGTAACGCAAGATTTTTATCACTTCTTTTCATTTTTTTTCTGGCATTGTCAGCACTTGCTTGTTTTTATAATATACCTGTTGTTAGCTTTGTCATGTGAGAAATCCGTTACTTTGTTTGACGTCATTACCAGATATAGTGTCTCGTATCCATATACACAAGCAGGTTGATAAACTGTTTTAATCGAGCATTTGTAACAAAAATACCGATATGGCAACTATAATTTATTACCAAAAACGTCGGAAATGTGTTTTTTCTACTGTTGTAAAATACCCCAAAAAAATGTATCTGACATACTTAAATCACCGCGATAGTTTGGAAATATATTTCTGTATAACTGTAAGAGTTTGTGGTGGAATTGAAATCTCTCATTTTCTTCATTTACTTCGTGCATGATTAGATACAAGAAGCTGTTTATCAAGCTCTCAAATAAACCCATAAAGTTAACTTAACTTATATGCAGCTTGATATCAGTCATCAGCTTTTAAAATTAGTGCAACTGATTTATTAGTGAACTGAATAAGATAAAACTGGCTAATTTGCGTCAGCAGTGGTATATTCACCCGCTGTTCGTTCTCAAAATACAACTAACCCAACCTGGATTGAACTTTTGACCCCTGAAGCTCCAATCAGTTACCATTGAGCTACATGCTTATATATACATGTACATGTATATAGAACCAATCTTACTGTACTTTACATACTAGTGTGTGTAATTCTGTCAGCTTTTAATTAGGTTCAAATGAAGAAATCTTAAAATAGAGCATACCTTTGGAATGAAAGTAAAAATAATACTAGACATAGTAGCGTACTTGTGAAAGCTGGAAATGGTAATTCAATTTGTCGGAACATTTCAGCTTCTTAATTTGTCGTCGTATATCGAATTCCAAATTAAACCGATTAATCCAACTTCCTCGTAAAGCCACGATCAGGCGTTATTAATGCTAAAGCCCTGTAAATTGCTTCAGAAGTAATGACATAATTTAATTTACCGTCTTTGTTAATATGTTCCCTTTCACCGTAGATTTCGCCGCCATGGGAAGTGAAATTGCGCGAAGGAGAGAAAATTGTCCGGTGATTCTGGGAATATAACCGGGTCAATGGAACTTGGAATCTAATATAAATGCATGTAAATTACACAATTATTTGAAAAGTGTTTCAGTGTGTCAAAAGGTCGAACCGAATGCGACTTTTCCCTATTCAATTTTGTTAGTTATTCTGGAGCAGTAATTGGGTTCTAGGACGATGGCATTTCATGTATGCTAAACGAATTACGGAATAAATAGGAAAAAATCTTCAATAAAATCCGTATTAAAAGTAATTGAAACGTCGCTTTATTATATACAAGTAAATTAAATCCTGGATTACTAACTAGTTACCTAATCAAAATTTCCTCTTTTTTAACATATCTGGACTCGGACGTTGTCTCAACGTCATGATCGGTATATCCATACATTGCTTTTATTGGGTTTTGTTGCCGAAGAATACAAAGGTTGAAAAACTTTTAAGAATCGTCTAACCAATGGCACGTGGAGACCGCGGAATTGGAAAAATACACCGTTGTTACAGCAAACACATGAAAGTTAGAGCGGACGACATTGAAACTGTAGGTTGTATCCCCCCCCCCCCCCCCCCCCCCCCCCCCTCCGCCCCCCCCCCCCCCGTAATCTTTGATTTGGGAGTAAATACATTTTGGACTGTCCGTCTGTTAATCTGTTTGTCTGTCTGTTTGTTCGCAGGAAAACTTTTAACATTGGTCATAACTTTTGAATAAGTGATAGGACTTTCATACCAAAAACGTTTGACACCTTGATCCTGGGCCTACTTTTCAAAAAAGTTTAACAATGGCCAAACTTTTGAATATTAAGTGATTTGGCCTTTGTGTTTCACATGTTTATTCCTTATGTCAAGTCCTTTTAATTGGTACCAACAACATTTTTGACCTTGACATTTGACTTACTTTTCAAAAAGTTTAAATTGGCCATAACCTTTGAATGGTAAGTGATAGACCGTTCATATTTCGCACGCGTAAGACTGGGCTCTCGAAAAAGGATTCAAAAGTGTCCAGTGTGAATAATGACACTCTTCCTGTGCACCTGATCCCAGCTCTGATCATAGGTGATTGTGTAGAAAAGAAAATCAGACACCCTCAAGAAAAAATACATAAAGTGCATTTTTCCTAGGGGGTGTCTTCATTTTCTTTTCTCCACAAGACCCTATGCTCTGATGTGTCCAGGGTTTGTCCAACTCTTAATTTTGTATTCTTAATAAGAGTTCTAAGCCATGATTGATCACTGTTCGTTATCTTCACCTTTTGTGATTAAAATGCGGGTCCCACTATAGAATCTCAGAAAACCCTTCGATATTTTCAATTATTACAAGAGTGTAAAATACCTTACTGCACTGATTAATGATAATAATTAATGTATTAATCAAACTCACTTGATATAGTCCGTGCTATTACAGGCCTAGTTCGATCATCAACCATAGTAGATGTCTAGTTGACTTCCGAACCATCAATTACGCATGCTTGATTTGTTTCCGGATCTTCAGTGCGCATGTCTGGTTACTAAAGTTCAACAATTCTGAAAACA
>CAJDSM010019551.1:19715-32029 GCA_903981925.1 Ostrea lurida
TCCATTTTGAGCATCTCTTTCTGTAGTTAGTGTGTTCTTGCCATCTTATTCTTAAGCCCCCATCACACTGGCCACGATTTCACTACGCTCTCCACGACCTTCAAGATCTAAATGATCCTAGTAGAATCGTGGTGATTCATTAAATCGGTGGTCAGTGTGACAGCAATCACGACTGTACTACGACCTTTAAGAACTGTCAATCACCTATCAATAGTCAATCTAGCACGATTCTACTACGACCTTCACGAGTACAGTACGCTTCTTCTACGACTTTCCAACAACCATGCTACGATTATACTACGACATCCCTACGATACCACTACGATATATGCGATTGTTCTACGTTCTCTCCTACGGTGCTACTACGCACGGTACAATGGTACCACGCTTACACTGCGCTTACCACGACTGTTCTACGATCTCTCGCGATCGCGTGTCATGTATGCTACTTTTTAGACTTTACGTGTGTCAGTTTTAGCTTTGCTTTGCATGAAGACTCATGAATCATATCATCCTTCTTCAATTAGCTTTAACCCATGGCGGTTCGGGTCAGAATAGATACCCAGCAACCCGTAATGGTCAGTGACGTCTCCATATAAGTGAAATATTCTCGAGTGGGACCTAAAACAATAGATATATACCAATCAATCAATAGTTTTATTGCAAGGGCAACATGTCTTGATAATACTTGTACAATTCCCTCTTTTTTCTTGAGGTTCGCACCATGTTTTCTCATAAAATGTGTGGGTATGTGAGACGATGATCTATGATTTGTTTGTCTACTAATCTCAACAACTATCCGACGTCATTTTGAACAAAGGTAATTTTTAAAGTCTGAAGGCTCAGCCATGCTGGATCGCATGTTTTTGTGAATCTAGCGAATGATGGCAAATTGGCCAAAGTACGATCAGTTGGCAAGTTTGCTACAATCTCCAATCTGCAATTACGTTCTGCGATTTTGGTGAAAGATCAATCTTAACAATAGGTGGTAGACACAGGCATTTGACATTCTAAATATACATTTATTTGATTTTTTTTTTAATCTTCCCGTAAACATGATATTTAATATTATAATGTTTACGGGAAGATTTTTTTAAATTAAATATATTTAAAAACGTCAAGTGTTGAGAGCTTGTGGTGATAGATGATTGTACGAGTACAATTATTGGTAACGTACATTTGTGACAGCTAGGTCATACGACAATGCAAGATCTTGTCTGCGACTTCGAATCACAGGTTCGAAGGTTTGAACATTATCATCAACCATGCTGCGACTGACTTTGCTCTTGGTGACAATTAAACGAATTTGATGGTCAGTTCTGCGCTCTTTCCAACGATTTCCAAATTAAAAATTCGGTCGCAGTTAGATCGTAACCAGGTCGTAAGCTCGGTGTGACTAGGCCTCTAGGCCTTAGTAAAGATCATAAGTAAGAGCGTGCTATGAACGCAGAGAGCGTGATAGTATCTTAGTGTGATCGTAGTAAGATTGTATACGTCGTAATGTAATCATGGTATGATCGTGATGGGAGCTAGTAGCAGCGTAGTGTGATCGTCTATAAATTAGGGACGATTTTAGTACGACTGTGCCACGACCTCAATACAACAGTACCCGACCGCCCTTCGCTCTTCCAAGACCTCACTACACGAAGCCAGTACGCTCTTTTTTCACCAGACTTCACTACGAATGTTTTGAGCATGTTCAAAATTTACGTCGCGCGGTCGTGGTCGACCACGACCAGCCATGTTCATACTACGACCTCCAAGACTTCACGACGACCACGCTACGATCTGTCACGATTTAGGCAAAAATCAAGAATCGTGGTAAGATCGTGGTCCGGTGTGATGGGGGCTTTAGGATGCATCTTAAGCATTGTTCTGGAAGGGGTTGATCATCTTATCATCTCTATTCATCTTCCAGGTATCTCATCCATATAGTAGTACCGGTACCACTAGTGTCTTGTACAGTCTGATTTTGGTGTGTCATCTGATGTTGGTGGTGCTCCATATCCGTTTCAGTCTGACAAAAAGATGCTCTTGCTTTTGCTACTCTTCCTTTCATATCTTGTATACCTCCCCCTTCCTTTGATATGTTGCACCAAGGTATACAACTTTTCAACATCTTCCAGTTCTTCTCATCAATTTTGATCTTTTCTGCTTGGTTTTGCATTTATTCTTATGATCTTTGTTTTTGCTATTGTTGATCTTTAGTCCTACTCTTCTTGCTTCTTCACTGAGCTTGTTGGTTTTGCTTTGCATCTGTTGTCTTGTTGATGACATCAACGCAATTGTCATCAGCGAAGTTGAGGTCATCCAGCTTGGTGGTAAATTTCCACCTGATGCCATTCTCTCCATCTCATTATAGCTTTTCGCATCATCCAAATCCATCGCAACTAGGAAGAGGAAGCCTGACATGTTACATCCCTACTTCACTCCGGTCTTGATTCCAAACCAACTACTTGTCTCTTCCTTGTCTACTACAGCACACTTGATCCATCACAGAAGTCTTCACTATGTTTATTAATGTTCTGGGCACTCCATAAGCTTTAAGATTGTCCAATGTTTATTAATTTTCTGGGCACTCCATACGCTTCTAAGATTGTCCAAACTGTCTCTATGAATTGAGTCAAACGCTTTTTCAAAATCAATAAAGTTGAGGTAAAAGCATTGCCTGCCACTCGTTAACTTGTTCAATAATGTTCTGAGGATAAATATTTGCTCTGTAGTTCCTCTTCCCTACGGTAGCCTGCTTGTTCTTTCCTGAGTCTTGTCAATCCCTTTCCTGATCCTGTCCACAACTATGTGACCAAGCACTTTGCTCACTATTGGCAGAAGGGTAATGCCCTCCAATTCTTACATTCTCTTAGGTTGCCTTTCTTGGGTAGTTTTAATATCAGTCTTTCTTTCAGTTTTTGTGGAGGATGCTCATCTTCCCATATCATACCAAAGAGTTCTCTAATCTTTCCCGCTGTAAACCGTATGTCTGCTTTTAGAAGTTCTGCTTGTATTCCATCAATTCCTGGTGCTTTGTTATTCTTTAGCATCTTTAGCGCTCCTTTGATTTAGGCCATGCTCGGTTCATCACAGTTGATGTCTTCTATCTGCTCCTCTGCGTTTGTGTCGACCTCACTCACCGGATTATCTGGTTCGGCTGGTTAAGAACTTCTGCAAAGTGTTCTGCCCACCTGTTCATGGTCCTTCTTTCCGATGAATTTTTTTTCTCCTTGACTAGCACAGATGCACTATTCTTTGGTTTTCGTTACATATAACTTTTGTTAGTTGCGTACATTGTCTTCATATGTTGGCTTGCTGCTGCTTTTTCTGCGTCTGTTACGATGTTGGCAACCCACTGCCGTTTATCTGTTCTGATCCGTCTTTTAAAACTCCCTGGTCTTTCTCTCTGTATTGTTCTCTCAGTTGTGTTTTTTAATCTTTCTGATCCTGTCCCAAGTATCCTTTTGTTGATATTTGCCCTTTCTTCAATTAGTTTCCAGGATTCGTTGCTGATCCAAGTTTTTTTTTTATTCTTCTTGCGCCTCCTGAGAATCTCTTCGGCTGCTTCTGTATATGATTTCTCCTCCATTATATTGCTAACCTGTACACGTCCTTCCCGTTCACTTTGTTCTCCTTCTTCCAAGCTTGGTATCTTGTTTCCAACAGCCATTATGTTTCTGTTCCTGTAGTCTGGTATCATAAGTTTGTCTGTATCGTACCTTGCTTGTTGGTTTCTCTTTTTTTCATGCCCTTCAGTTTGAGTGTGATGATGGTGCAAACAAGATAGTGGGTCGCTCCAATGTCTGTTGATCTGAACACTCTGGTGTCTTTAATGGACCTTCTGAATTTCCTGTTGATTAGTGTGTGAATAATCTGGTTCCTTGTTGATCCATCTGGTGACTTCCACATTTCCCTGTGTATCTTCTTGTGTGGAAACAGGGACCCCCGTAATCACCATCTCATCCTCGTCACATTGGGAACATATAGCAGTGGCGGATCCAGAATTTGCGGGAAGAGGGGGCCCGGTCCATTGAAAAAGGAGCCAATAAGCTCAAAAGTCTGTGACGAAGCCAAAGCGGGGTCCAGGGGGGCGAAGCCCCCGGAAGCTCTCGGGTTTTAGAGCTTTTAAAGTTACTTTTAGAGGTTAATTTAGCTATATATCTATACATAGTTAAGTATGAAGTAACAAGCACCACAAATATTAAACATAATACTGAAGGTCTATGAAACAACTACACCCTTTCAATACTTCATCAGAAATCATTAATTTAAATGTACACAACTACCGGTACGCATTTGTATGACTTACACTACGAGATCAATGCATAGCAATCAAAACATGAAGATATTTCATAAACAATAATAGCGGGATAGATTTAGCACTTACAAGGCATTGTTTGTTGAACATTATAGCAATTTTCATCTACAATCCTCCGTCGTTTTCGAAGATGACCATGACATCTAGTGACTATAGTTTGAGTTGCTGCGGTATGTCCGGAGGTGGCTGGTGAGACCAACCCGGACAAGGAAGCCTCTCCCACAGGTTTGGCAGTAGTGGATATGCGCTGTACTGATGGGTGCTGGTAGCTCTAGCCTTGGCGCAGCACGTTTCTGCTCGGCCTGATGAGATCTGCGTTTTTCTGCTATATGGCTCCTTCCGTGATGTGTTGGCGCCAGATGGTCTGTCTGAGGCGATAGTCCTCCCAGGTCTCAGTACTGATGTTGAAATCTCTTAGTGATGTCTTCAGACTATCCTTGAAGCGCTTCCTCTGGCCCTCCAACTTTGCGCTTTCCTTCACTGAGATCGCCATACAGGAGTTGTTTTGGTATGCGGCTGTCTGGCATGCGAGCGATGTGGCCTGTCCATCTCAGTTGGGCCTTACGCATGGTTGTGATGACGCTTGGCAAATTGGCCCGCTTCAGAACATCTGTGTCAGGGATTTTTGTCCTGCCAGCGGATATGCAGGAGGTTTCGAAAGGCATCTGAGATGCTTTTTTCATGCCGTCTGTATGGTGTCCAGGCCCCAGGATCATGAAACATTTTAAGCTTAAGTCAAATTTGAATTTGCAATAAAATGATTCTGAAGTCAAATCATTCCAAATAAGATTGTTATTCATTACTGTTAAATAAAACTTAGATTGTCTGCCAAATTAAGAGTTTCAGTCAAGAGTAATGAACATTTTACAGGTAATGAGAATTTTGACTTAAGTCTAAGTTGTTTTCATGATCCCGGGGCCAGGTCTCCGAGCCATAGAGGAGGGTGGTAAGGACTACTGCTTGATAAACTTTCAGCTTAGCAAAATTGGCATCTACAATACAGCGTAACTAGTAAGTTTTTCATGCTGATTTTATTTTCAAGGGGAAGGTCTTAATTAATGCTGGAGAAATATGCACACTTACGGAGTTTTAAGTTACATGCAGTTTTGGTGAACTTTCTTTCTATTTTTTTTTTGGGGGGGGGGTCAAATCCTTTGGGGTTTTTCATGTATCAAGCTATCCGTCATGCGATAACAGCTGAATAACAGACAACTCCATTGTAATTGTTTTCAAATTTCAAAGCACTACCAAAATTTTAAATCTTCAAAATAATTTTTCTGTACAACTGTAAACGAACCACCGCTGCTACCAAATTATAAAACGAACTACATAATCAAACAATCTATCTTAAATAACTAATTGGGTGCTTGGGTTTCCTTCCTAAAAATCAAGCTAATCATAATACAAAGCTTTCATTCGACAACAACTACTAGTCTCACTCACAGATGACAGTAAGAGAATCTAAACTTGGCAATTGACTAAAACCCTACATTTCCTCGGTCCTATTTGGATAGCAATCGGCAATCCTCGGCCAACTCCGCTACGCTCCGTCAAGTGTGCGAAGTACGAGCCACGCGCGGAGTTCCGAGTGATTTGGATAGTGATCTAAGAACTAAACAACGACAAATAGCAAATCAACAAGAAGATCACAAAATATAAACCCTTTCTAAGCTAACCTCTTACCTCGCGTAGAAGTAGACTGAGTGGTTAACAAACAATTGTGTTGTTCTCCGACACGGCCACAACTACCGAACCTAACCAACGACGATTTCCCTACTCTGAAGCAAAAGTCACACAGACACTATTATTAAGTCACCAAGACCTCTATTTCGTAAAGCCTAGTCACACAGACACAGAACCTTGCCAAGGAACCGAGTGGATAGCTGAAACAATTCTCTTGCTTTCCGACACAGTCCTAAGACTATCCTGCACATTCACTCACACAGTGCAGAGTGGACAGAGCAACTGGAAAATTCAGCGCAGCGGTATTTATACCATGTTGCCCAAATTGGTTGGTTAATATATTAACTCCTGATTGGTTAGAAAAGATGTAATCTGATTGGCTAATGATTGAAGGCAATTTCAATCCACTACCTCACATCTGCGAGAAAATTAAATTGCACAGTTGTGTATAATTTAAAGGACTGCACTCAAGCAAGGAAAGCTAGCAGGAAAGCCTTTAAAGATTTCCAGCTGGGGCTTATCTCCAAGCAAGACTACAACACAGCATGTAAAAACACTAAACATGTTTATATTACATGAACAACAAAACACACTGGGAAAATTTCATTTCAACATTAAACTCACGCACAAACATAACAAAAGTTGGAGAAAGGTCAAGGCACTTTATGCAAAACACTAAAACCACTTTTCCAACATACAGAACGCATTAGCTCACAAGACAAAGCAAATCTCATTGCAAAAACATCCAACAGCAGGCTCAAACACCAAACCTTGATCCAGCAACACACACTAGTTAGGGACCGTTTCAGTCACAAACTTCAAATCAAAGACACAGGTCCCAACACCGGAGCTCTCAACTTACAATTCACTCTGCATGAACTCGACCAAGCGCTAACCATAACAAAAACAACTGCACTGGAGGGTGAACAAATTACTTATCTGATGCTAAACACCTTCCTCCCCAATTTCAACCCAACCATTATACTCCACTTCTACACCCAACTCTTCAACAAAAAAACAATTTCAACGCTTTGGAGCAATGCTATTGTCATCCCAATACCTAAGCCAAACAAGGATCACCAATAGGCCACTGAGTGAAGAAGTCAGGAAAAGATGGAAGCTTATTGGACACACCCTGAGACAAGATCCAGCCAATGACTATAATGTGGCAATAACGTATTCACCAGAAGGAAGAAGAAAGAAAGAGTGACCAAAAACCACCTGGAGATGAACAGTAGAGAAAGAGCATATCATTGGAGGATGGAGAACGTGGGGGGAAGCAAGGGCTGCTGCAGCCGACAGGGCAGAGTGGAAACAGTCTGTGGAGGCCTTAGGTGCCCTTAGACACGCAGAGGATACATATAGGTAACAGGTAATATAACACGAGCATTCACAACTGGCACAACTAGTAGGTCAGAAAGGGGATGTTTACTCCTTGACAACAGTTGAGTTTTTTTAACTTGACTTGGGGTTTATCTTGGGGTCCATCAATGTTTCCAGTGTTTAATGCCATGTGAATGCGATTCTCTGTCAGGATATGTTACTCATGTACATCCACACATGTAATTTTAGAAATGCAATCAAATCTACTTTATGTTTGCATTTATCATATAAAACTAATCAACACTTCCCAACCCTTAATTTTAAAGGATTACATTGTGTAATTTGTGTCTATCTGCAATGCGTGTCTGTTATGGGGGAAAAAACCCAAAACAAACAACATTTCGTAGTGTATTCGAGGCTGTTATTAGAAATTTGCCAGAGACAATAATGTAACATGCTGTACATGTCTCTGTTTTAATTGTGGTGACTTTTACACTAACATATACTTTTACAAAATTCTAATTAAAGTCATATCTATCAAACTGTAAATCTTTCATATAAAGTATGTACAGACCTTTCCATTGATACCAGGTTTCTTGACCTTGTGATTGACCACTGACCCAGTTTTTGAAAATTTGAACCAAAACAAATTTAGATCACAAACTTACAATTTGATAGATATGGCTTACATTAGAATTTTCTAAAAGTAGGTCAATGTAAAGATCATCTGGCCAGAAAACCTATTAGTACATTGGTCCACCATATCAAAGATTCGGTAGGTCTTGCCATGGTCAACATCACCAGGTCAACAAATCTGGTACCAAAGGACATCTGACAACAAATGCACATGCTGAATGTAAAAGCAGTTCCTCTTATAATTTGATAGATATATATGGCCCATATTTGAATTTTCAAAAAGTAGTTCATGTCAGTGTAAAGGTCACCAGGTCAAAGGTTTGGGTACCAATGGAAAGGTCTTGCCACAAGGAATACATATGCAAAAAAAAAATAAAAATATGAAAGCTCTGCCTCTTATGTTGTAAAAATAATGACCAAAATCTAGGTCAAGGCCAAGATATGACTTCTCGCATGAAATGCACATAGATCTAATAAATATTAAAAAAAAAAAAAACATCTCTGGTTTCGAGACTTATGGCTTACCGGTATAACATCATGTGCCCCATATATATGTTTGAGTAAAATAGTTGGTGTCCCACCACAGGAGAAAGATATATCGACGACATTCTATCTGTTAATAATAATCATTTTCATTCATATGTTTATTTGATATATCCCAGTGAACTAGAAATAAAGGACACCACAGAGTCATTCATATCTGCTTCGTATTTAGATATTATATTAAATAGGAATTAACTGCAAACTAACAACTCAACTCTATGACAAATGGGATGATTTTTCAGCTTCTCCATCGTCATTTTGCCATATTTATATATCAACATTCCATCATCATCTGCAAAAGGTGTTTATGTCTTTCAACTTATTTTATACATAAGAGCTTGTTCTGCATATGATCAGTTTTTGAATCGAGGCAGGCTTCTTACAAACAAGTTGTTGCAGGGGTTTCAACAATTGTGCTTAAAGAGTCAGCATTCCACAAATTCTATGGTCATTGTAACAATCTAGATAGTTTTACCATACAACTTGCTGTTAGGTCAAATGCTGTTTGATGTGTTTCACAGCCACTTTAAGTCGTTCTTTCTACACAGATTTTGACTAAAGAAGCTCCATTTATCTGATGAAGACAATAAGCTCACCGCTGGTGTGACAGGTTGACAGGGGATGCTTACTCCTCCTAGGCACTGATCCCACCTATGGTGTATCCAGGGGTGCATGTTTGCCCAGCTCTTATTTGTATTCTGTTTGGGACTTACGATATTGATCACTGTTTGACCAGCTCTTGTTTTGTATTCTGTTGGGACTTACGATATTGATCACTGTTTGACCAGCTCTTGTTTTGTATTCTGTTTGGGACTTACGATATGATCACTGTTTGACCACTCTTGTTTTGTATTCTGTTTGGGACTTACGATATTGATCACTGTTTGACCAGCTCTTGTTTGTTATTCTGTTTGGGACTTACGATATTGATCACTGTTTTGACCAGCTCTTGTTTTGTATTCTGTTTGGGACTTACGATATTGATCACTGTTTGACCAGCTCTTGTTTGATTCTGTTGGGACTTACGATATTGATCACTGTTTTGACCAGCTCTTATTTTGTATTCTGTTTGGGACTTACGATATTGATCACTGTTTGACCAGCTCTTGTTTTGTATTCTGTTTGGGACTTACGATATTGATCACTGTTTGACCAGCTCTTGTTTTGTATTCTGTTTGGGCTTGTGATATTGATCACTGTTTGACCAGCTCTTATTTGTATTCTTTTGGACTTACGATATTGATCACTGTTTGACCAGCTCTTGTTTTGTATTCTGTTTGGGACTTACGATATTGATCACTGTTTGACCAGCTCTTGTTTTATTCTGTTTGGGACTTACGATATTGATCCACTGTTTGACCATCTCTTGTTTTGTATTCTGTTTGGGCTGTGATATTGATCACTGTTTGTTATCTTCATCCTTTTCATGAGGACAACAGGTGATCGGAAAATCCCCATTGTGTTAATTAAACAGCTCATATGAGCTAAAACAGTGTATGAAATCCAGTATGCCTGCACACAGAATAATCCCTACAAATGAACATCTTTTTAAACTCAAACTTATAGAATTTATTACCTGTAGTTACTGCAAGAGTGACATACAAACAAGAAAATCAGTTAGGATATAAAGTGAGGGAATTCTAATAATAAATTTTGATTAAAGTCAATTTCTCTGTACACTTTTATAGACAGTCCAAAACATTTACACTACAAAATTTACAAATGTTGGTTGTACATGTACAATACATGTTTGATGTAAATACAAAAAAAATGATTATTGATTTTATACTTTAGAAAACAAGAGACCCACAGGCATTAACGGTCACCTGAGTATCATAGCCCACACAGGGAGTCTCATATTTGCATTTCTAAGATTCAATATGGAGTCTTTCGTTCACATGTTTTACGTTTCATTATATGCATCAATTCCTATTCATATACATGTACACAAGATTATCATTTCAATCTCACAAATGGTGTTGTAAACCGTTCAAGAATTTTGATTTAATATCATATTGCTACAATAATGTCAATTGACCTTGACCTTTTGGACCTCAAATTCAATAGAGAACATATCTTTGACCCATGAGTAGTTCATATGATGATGATATGTGACTCTAGGTAGAAAAGATAATGCTGAAGAGCCCCGGCTGGAAACCATATTGGCTACTTTCCGCCATGTTCCCAGTTGCAACTTTGACCTTTTGGAACCCAAATTCGATAAAGAATATGTACATCTCGTTTTTAGTCTGTATGTATGATATAGTGACTCTAGGTAGAAAGGATAATGCTCTAGAACCCAGAAACCATATTGCTACTTTGATGTCCAGTGCACTTGACCTTTGACCTTAAATTCTAAAGGTAACATATATTTGTCCCATGAGTAGTCCATATGTATGATATGGTTACTCTAGGTAGAATGGATAATGCTCTTGAGCCCAGAAACAATATCGCTACTTCGATGTCCAGTGTGCTTGACCTTTTGACCCCAAATTCAATAGGGAACATCTTTGTCACATGGGTAGACCATATGCATGATATGGTGACTCTAGGTGGAAAGGCTAACACTAAAAAGCCTGGGAACCATTCTGTCTACAGACGGATGGACAGACAACCCGATACTAGTAACCCCCCCCCCCCTGTTGCAGGGGGGTATAATTATTCTGTCTACAGACGGATGGATGACCCGATTCCTGTAACCCCGCAGGGGATGGGGTTGTTGTTGTTATAATTATGATAAAAGGCTCCAAATACTGTAAAGGGGGAATATTCGCATGTTTTTCCCCCCGCTATATTCGCGATTATATCAACTACCGTGAAATTAAAACCACCGTGAAGTGCTGTTCAGTGTGTTTAGGTATATATGATTCTAGCTTAGAATATCTACTTTCCGCGAAATTTAAACCATCGCGAAATGCTTACAGTTAAAAATCGCGAAATTTTAGCCCCGCGAATTTAAAGCCCTATACAGTATTCATTTAGTTTCAAATTAATAACAGTAGCATTAAAGAACGTTTTTTCAAATGTTTACATATATAAATACTATGTACCATGTTTGGTTCCATCCTGGGGTCAGAACCCCTACCCCGGGGATCACCAAATTTACAATTTTGGTAGAGGCCTTCCTGCTCTACATCACTATGCATTTAGTTTCTCCAAGACATGTGCGGTTGTAGAGAAGAAGATTTTTTAAAATTGGTCACTTTTTGCCCCACCCCCAAGGTCCCAGGGGTGCAAGAGACCTGAAATTTACAATTTATGTGCCCCTTGCCCCAAAGATGCTTCATACCAAATTTGAAAAGAATTGGACTGGTAGTTATCAAGAAGAAGTTAAAAAAGGACGACGCACAACGATGGACGAAGAGCAATTGCAACAGGTCACCTGAGTAAAAATACTGGTACATGTATTTCAGTTGCTGTTTATAATGACCATTTTTGACATACATGTATATCATTATGTACTATGTTATTGGGCTCAAAATTCGGACTGTAGGAATATTTAGTAGAACATTTGTGGACACATTTTCTTGCTATTGGAAGTCTGGAGACATTATAATCATACAAACGTTTTGCCTCCTTGATGTCCAGCAGTAAAGAAGAAGCTTTTAATACTAAGATATAATGTATTCTTAAAATATGACCACCTAAGTCCTGCAGATGCTATACATCAAAGTCATATTTAAACACAAATTCCCAAATGTACCTGACAAAGTGCAAAAAAAAAAATAAATAAAATAAAATTAGTCTATTCTTTTAGTTTTATCTCTTATGCTTAAAACATTTGGAGGCAATACTGGTTTTGTATACAATTTATTTTGGG
>CAJDSM010019554.1:0-13709 GCA_903981925.1 Ostrea lurida
AGGGATCCTATCAAATAAGCCAAATGTTATAATTAACACGGAGGAGGGGGACTATCAAATAAAGCCTAAAGTATAACAAGGAGGTGTATGGGCCATCAGCAATAAAGCCAAAGTTATAACACGGAGGAGGGACCTATCAAATAAAGCCAAAGTTTTAACACTAGAGGAGGGGGAACCTATCAATAAATAGCCAAAGTTATAACACAGAGGAGGGGACCTATCAATAAAGCCAAAGGTTATAAACAAGGAGGTGGGGGGCCTATTCAAATAAAGCCAAAAGTTATAACACGGAGAGGAGGGACCTAGTCAAATAAAGCCAAAGTTATAAACACAGAGGAGGGGACCTATCAAATAAAGCCAAGTATAAACACGAGGAGGTGGGACCTATCAAATAAAGCCAAGTTATAACAGGAGGCTGCGGAGGAGGGGGACCTATCAATATAAGCCAAAGTTTATAACAGAGAGGCTGCGGAGGAGGGGGACCTATCAATAAACCAAAGTTATAACAAGAGGAGGGGACCTATCAAAAAGCAAGTTATAATTAACACGGAGGAGGGGGACTATCAATAAAGCAAAGTTATAACAAGGAGGTGGGGGCCCTATCCAATAAAGCCAAGTTATAACCAACGAGGAGGGGGACCTATCAAAATTAAAGCCAAAGTTATAACACAGAGAGGGGGCCTATCAAATAAAGCCAAAGTTATTAGCCAAGGAGGAGGGGACCTATCAAATAAATCCAAAGTTATAACAAAGGGGGACTAATCGAAATAAAGCCAAAGTTATAACAAGGAGGTGGGGGGCTATCAATAAAGCCCACAAGTATATACGCACGGAGGAGGGGACCTATCATAAGCCAAAGTTATAACAAGGAGGTGGGGGGCCTATTACAAATAAGCCAAAGTCTATAGCACGGGGAAGGGGGAAATCAAGCAGTATAAACGGGGAGGCGATATTAAAGCAAAGTTATAACACGGAGAGGGGGACTATCAAATAAAGCCAAGTTATAACGATAAGGACCTAGACAAAAATGCCAAAGTTATACACAAGCGGCAGAGGACCACAAACTAAAGCCAAATCGATAATACGGAGAGCTGGAGGGGGACCCTATCAAATAAGCCAAAAGTTATAACAGGAGACGCGGAGGGGGCCATCAATAACCAAATTTAGAGGGCATCAAAGCCAAAGTTATAGAGGAGGGGGGCCTATCTAAATAAAGCCAAGTTATAACACGAGGAGGACCTATCAAAATAAAGCCAAGTTAACACAGAGGAGGGGACCTCAAATAAAAGCCAAGTTAGAACACGGAGGATGGGACCATATCAAATAAAGCCAAAGTTATAACAAGGAGGGGGACCTATTCAAATAAAGCCACAGTTATAGCAAGGAGGAGGGGCGCTATCAAAAAAGCAAAGTTATAAACAGAGAGCTGCGAGGAGGGGGACCTCTAAATAAAGCCAAAGTTAAGGAGGAGGGGACCTATCCAAATTAAAGCCAAAGTTATAACAAGTGGTGGGGACCTTATCAAATAAAGCACAGTTTATAACAAGGCAGGAGGGGCTGATCAAAATAAAGCCAAAGTTATACGCCAAGGAGGAGGGGACCTATCAAATAAAGCCAAAGCTTATACACAAGAGGAGGGGACTATCAAATAAGCCCATTAAACACGAGCGTGACCTATCATATATTAAAGCAAGTTATAACACACCGAGGAAGGGGACCTATCAAATAAAGCCAAAGTTAGTTAAACACAGAGAGGGGGACCTATCAAATAAAGCCAAAGTTATGAACACAGAGGAGGGGGACCTATCAAATAAAGCCAAAGTTATAACAAGAGGTGGGGGGCCTATCAAATAAAGCAAAGTATAAACAGCGGAGGGGGACCTATCAAATTCAAAGCCAAAATTATAACACATGAGAGGGGACTCTACTCAAAAAAGCCAAAGTTATTAACACAGAGGAGGGGAACCTATCAAATAAAGCCAAAGTTAATAACAGAGGTGGGGGGCCTATCCAAATAACACGCAAAATTATACCAAAGGAGGGGGACCTATCAAATAAAGCCAAAGTTATAACACAACGAGGAGGGACCCTATCAAATAAAGCCAAAAGTTATAACACAGAGGAGGGGGACCATCAAAATAAAAGCCAATTATAAACAAGGAGGCTGCGGAGGAGGGGACTGATCAATATAAAGCCAAAGTATAACAGAGAGGCTGCGAGCGAGGGGAGCTATCAAATAAGCCAAAGTTTAACAAGGAGGAGGGGGACCTCAAAATAAAGCCAAAGTTATAATTAAACACGGGAGGAGGGGACCTATCAAATAGAAGCCAAAGTATAACAAGGAGGTGGGGGGCTATAAATAAACGCCAATAGTTATAAAACACATGAGGAGGGGGACCTATCAAATAACAGCAGTTAATAACACAGAGAGGGGACCTATCAAAAAGCAAAGTTATACGCAGGAGAGAGGGGACCTATCAAATAAAAAAAGTATATAACAAGGAGGAGGGGACCTATCAAATAAAGCCAAAGTTATAAACAAGGAGGTGGGGGGCTAATCAATAAAAGCCAAAGTTATAGCACGGGGAGGGGGGACATAAATAAAGCCAACACGTTATAACAAAGGTGGGGGGCACTATCAAATAAGCCACAGTCTATAGGCACGGGAGGAGGACCTATCAAATAAAGCCAAAGTTATACCGGGGAGGGGGACCTATCAAATAAAGCCAAAAGTTATACACACTGAAGAGGGGGACCTATCAAATAAAGCCAAAGTTATAACAGTACACGGCCAGAACAAACAAACTAAGCATAAGTTATAACAAGAAAGAGGGGGCCTAGTCAAATAAAGCAAAGTTTATAACAAGAGAGGTGGGGGCCTATCAAATAAAGCCAAAGTTATAGCACGGAGGAGGGGACCTATCCAATAAAGCCAAAGTTATAACAGTTACGCCAGAAACAACAAATAAAGCCAAAGTTATAAAGAAATAAGGGGACCTATCAAATAAATGCCAAAGAGTTATAACAAGGAGGGGGATATCAAATAAAGTCAAGTTATAACAAGAGGTGGGGGACCTATCAAATAAAGCCAAAGTTATACACACGGAGAGGGGGACCTATCAAATAAAGCCAAGTTTATAACACAGGGAGGGGGACCTATCAAATAAAGCCAAAGTTTATAACACAGAGGAGGGGACCTACAAATAAAGCAAAGTTATACACAAGGAGGAGGGGACCTTATCAAATAAGCAAATTCATGAAGGAAGAAAAACAACAAACAGTATCATTACAATCACACACAACTAATGGAGTTAGATTTCGTGCGGTACTTTACCGTTTTCGGTACGATCAATTTCAAATATCATGCAAACAATATGTGTAGTAACTGCATTTAAATTGACATTTCACAGACTTTCCTATCAGAACTTCGAATTCCACAGCAAGAATATTTACGATTCTTTTTTCCCAATAGAAATATTTCATAACTGCAATCTTGGAGCTCAGATATAGAAAGTACGATGTATACATAAAAAGGCCAATAATTTTCTTCTATAAATGTGTCTAAAAGTATGACCTTATCACTTTTTAAGTTAAGTAAAAATATAGAAGGCAATATTACGTAAAACATTGGAACGTTATTCCTAATTTTGTAGTTATGACAATCAACAAATAAGACATTTCTCCGCCCTTTTGTTCAAAATGAGTCTGAAAACAGCCAATCGTGTACAGATTATTGCTCTGGAAAAGATGTGTGCATTTGCTGAGCCAAAATGGAAAATAACTTATATTGTGTATCATTATAAGATGAAAAACATACTGAATATGAATTGTGCGTCGACGCATGGCGTCTTGTATGTTTTCTGAAGGAAAAACCACCTGAATTGTGGACATTTTCAAATTGAAAATGGCATTTTTGCTCATTTTTTGCCAACTTCAAGCTCTTGTCATATGCCACAAATCATTATTTCTGATCAACTGAGCGATTTTTGGATTGCTAATTATTCATTATTTGACCTGCAAGGATTTGAGTTCCAAGTGAAATCATCAATATATTTTGGGCAGTAACTAATACGAAAATGTTACCTACTTCTTTATCACAAACCCTCATTGCATCTACGTAATTTTTCAAATATACGCAGTCACTAGCAACAAGTATTCATGTAGGAGTGAGCAAGCATTTCCTGTTATTGAAAATGTTTATCAATTTAACCGCAATTCATTCTATCAACCATACTTACTGTGTTAAAAGCAATTTGCAATTTTACAAGTTCCTGGGATATAACAACCTCCAAGCACTGCACACACAATAAAATCAATTTTCCAACACAAACTCAAGTTTCTTCACTTCTTAAAATGTTAACCACTAAATAGAAATAGATCTCTGAGTTCTGGTAACGTTAAATTCATCTAAATTCCTGCACTTATATTATGAGCAAACATTTACACGTCCTAATGACTGTTGATCATAAATTAAATTTGAAGCGTTTGCCGCTGGAAGTGATTTAATCCCATTAGAGATTGAATGTATCCTAATACATTTCTCAGCATGGACAGCCGCTGTCACGCAAAACCCAAACAACTACAGGTGCGGATGGGTAACCTAACACAATCATATAAATAAGTTCAAAATTTTCAATCCAGATCATTTTCCAAAATTGGGCAACAAACGCAGGGATGACCTAAGTCGTATTTTTAACACAAACAAAAAGAAACTGATGACGACCTGGATTTGTTACGGGAATAATCTTATTAGCTAGATGCTTGATTCGTCAACGTAATTCTGATATCACTTCAATTGTCAAATTTTCCTGACCAATAAATAACAATTTTGGGACGTGGCCAATATCATTCAGGTATATCGTAAGTTTTCATTTCTTCACGACTACAACCAAGAAGAACCGCTGGATATAGTTAAGAAGGAGTAGGCGTTATTACATTGAAAATTTTCCGAGTTTCATTGGCCTTCCAAAAGGAAAACGAAAGATAAATAAATGGCTACCAGTATCTATAACCACAGCCACAGCCCAAAATTTCCCATCAAGGTCAACTCTTACAAGAGGCCCAGCGGCACATCGCTCACCTGAGCACAGTGCTCACTAAGAAGAGCAGTAGTCTGATATTTAAATGTACCACTGTAGGACTAAATCTAAACATGTGGGTGGAGGCATTTAATCTGAAACCAACTTAAATCCTACTCCATATCAGGAAGCTTTTCAGGTAAACTCAAGCTCTTCTGTCATGAAAAAGATTTTAAACGAATTTCTCTATATATCTGCATGTAAAACTTTGATCCCCTATGTGGCCCCATAGTACCCCGGGTCATGATTTGAACAAACTGTGAATATCCTTATATCAGGAAAGCTTCCATATAAATTTCAGTCTGCCCAGTGGTTCTTGAGAAGAAGACTTTTTAAAGATTTTTTCCTATAGTATCATATGTAAAACTTTTGATTCCCTATTTGGGGCCCCATACTTACCCGGGGGGCAATGATTTGAACAAATTGAATTCTCCTCTATATCAGGAAGCTTCTATAAATTTCAGCTTTCTGGCCCATAGTGTTCTTGAAAGAAGATTTTTTAAAGATTTTTCCTATATAATATATGTAAATACTTTGGGATCCCCATTGGCCCATATACTCCCGGGGTTCATGTTTCGAACACAAACTTGAATCTCCTCTAATATCAGGAGCTTCCCATATAAATTATCACTTTCCTGGCCAGTTCGTTTCTTGAGCAAGAAGATTTAAAAATTTTCCTAATTAATCATATTTACAACTTTGATCCCTTTGTGCCCCATAGTACCCCGGGGGTCATGAATGAACAAAACTTGAATTCCTCTATCAGGAAGCTTTCCATATAATTTAGCTTCTGGCCAGTGGTCTTGAGATAAGAAGATTTTTAAAGATTTTCCTCTAATCATATGTAAAACTTTGATCCCCTCATTGTGGCCCCATCGGTACCCCGGGAGGTATTGATTTGAACAAATTGAATCTCCTCTATATCAGGAGCTTTCAAAGATAAAATTTCAAGCTTTCTGCCTCAGTGGTTCTTTGAGGAGAAGAAAGACTTTAAATGACACCACGCTATTTTTGTGCATTTTCATGATAATATCCCCCTTTGACGTGAGGCCTGGCCTTTATTTGAACAAAATTGAGCCCCTTCACCCAGGATGATGTTGTACCAAAGTTTGGTGAACTTTGGCCAGCCGGTTCTTGAGAAGAAGTTGAAAATGTGAAAAGTTTACGACGACGACGACACACGACGAACGACGACGCAGACAACGGAACAAATTTTGATCAGAAAAGCTCACTGAGCCTTGCTCAGGTGAGCTAAAAAACTACACATATCATGGTCAGTAACCGTCTCAAGGAATGATTTACAACCGTGAGAAAAAGTTTTTTCCAAAATGTCTTAGTTGGTTTGATTGAGTTTGACAAGAATGCTTACTGGATAGAAGTCCATTAGCTTGGTTTGACTTGAGTTGGACAGAATGCTAGCTGATAGAGTCCATTAGCATTGGTTTGATTGAGTTGGACAGAATGCTTACTGATAGAGTCCATTAAGTTGGTTTGATTTGAGTTGGAAGAATGTTTACTGATAGAGTCCATTAGCATTTGGTTTGATTGAGTTGGACAGAATGCTTACTGATTAGGTCCATTAGCTTGTTTGATTTAGGTTTAGATTGTGAGTTTGACAGAATGCTTACTGTGGAGGACTGGCATGGCTGACTGGACGTCCTGTCACTGGGTGCTCAAAGGTCGTCGTCTGTGTGTTGTGACTGAAAGAAAAGGATCCACCTTTATATAAATATTCTCCCACTGAAATTCACATATAATACACAATGTGATTAAACTGTGTTTAAGATTAATCATCACACAAGAAAAGATTTCTTATCAATAAAAAACTAAACCATGGTTATGTTCATGAATACACTACAAACACTGGCCATTAGTCCTGAATCACCTCAAATGGAATCGTCAGGTAACATGCATTTCATTTTTACATTATCTTTTCCTTTCGACTGATAGAGAAATAAATCATACCTGGGCATTTCAAGTTCAGTGACTTTAAATTCCCATAAAAATTAGAAATTACTCCCTATCACATTAACAAGTGAACGTCCTTATAACGAAGGAACCACCAATTCTCAAACTCTCCTCCAGGAATTCAATGACATTTCCAAAACACTAGGCCCAGCACTTCCCCAGATCATTTCTTTGTGCCTGCAAATTAGCAGACTATCCTGCCTAGCTTTGTTATTGTGCCAGGTATGTCACCGTTACAATGACTTAAATGTGCCGTACTCGCAACGAGACAAAGTTGTAAGTGGCGGCGCTTTAAAGGATCTGCTGCAGTGTTACGAATGTTAAACCTCTTAACTCCGCGGCTATCGAGGATCCCCACCTACTCGGGGTAAACATGACTCGGGGTAAACATGACTCAGTGTCTGCGGGTAAACTCGTACAGGTAACTCAGACCTTACCTACATGTCACCTGTACCAGAACTAGTCGGGCCGGTGTAAAACGCATTGAACACTCGGAAGATAAATGGTCTGTCAATACTGTACACCAGCCCAGTCTATTGATGTTTGTTGAAAGGTCGTAAACTTTTATTTCTGTAACCAGATCTATATCACCTGTTTGCTGGGTGATTTTCTCTACTACACTTTGAACAAAATCAATAGGTTTAAAAGAATTCTTGACCACATACAAAGGAATTTCAATAAACAGTGCATGATATTTATGTCAACACCGTAGTATGGAGGTGTACAACAAATAGAGAAAAATAATTTGACAACTTTAGATCTGGAGAAGCCAGCTACCTGGAGGGGGGTCCACTGATGTGGCATTGCCCAATACCTGCACGTTAATCAAAATACCGGATGAGTGATGATGAACTTTAGAATGAGCTGTTTGTAGCTTTGCCTTGGACTCTGTGTGTTCATAACTAGTGGTACTGTATAAGCTGATATAGACTTCATCACTCACTCTGACAGTAGTGATCAGATTAGAACATCTCGTATTAAAATAGGCACACATTTACATTCTGTGTCAGATTCTGACTTTTATATAATACATGTAATGTATACAAATAGTATGACACTCATAAATTTGTGTCTGCTTCTGGTTTTTTTAAAATATATGTATACAAATTCATAGCATTTACATTTTGCGTCATACTGTGGGTTTTCTTTACATTTTGTGTCCTAGATTAGAACACCCACATCAAAATAGCATGATTTACATTTTGTGTCATCTGGAATTTTTTTAATAATATTTCACAACATTTACAAAGGACCTATATGTACATAACTAAATTTGCACACCACCCCCTAAAACGAAGTTTATTTCAAATTGGATGAAAGTATTTGATTGGTTTCTGATGTATTTAGACAAAAAAGCTAATACTCTTACACTATGTACATGCATGCATGACCTTTCTGCAATTCAATTTTTTTTAACACTAGGTAAAAATGTATCATTTTCATTCCCGCAAATAGAAAGGAACTTCAATATATTCACAAGAATTGTACATAGTATTTAACATTCCTCTTGACAAAGGAAAAAGTTTTAAATATTTAAATTATATACAAAACAGCACACACTTCATAAATATATGTATATATTAGTACATATATTGCAAACAATGTGTTTATGTTAATTGTTGGAGTGCTAATCAATGTTTTGTAGGGAGCTAATTAGGACACATTCTATTCGTTCAATGGGCTGATACACCAAGCACCAAGCGATAATGGGTAAGGTAATTATTCTCAAAAGAGGACAAGTTAGTTAATGATGGCAATCAGTGCAAAAATCAACTCCTATCTGGTGAGACCCCTAAAAATTAACTCCTATCTGGTGACATTCCTTAAAGCGCTGTGAAAAAAAAATATAAAATCAAAAAGACAACAGAAAGTAAATTAAGTCATTCTCTTCCCATGGAAGACAGATCTTCATATGAAACATGCTAATGCCTTACTGTTCAACTTAATTTTCTGAATTTATTTGGTGTCAATTTGTTCATGTGCAGGAACTGTCTTTCATTTGGATTTCATGTGTAACCCTACTGAATGAGTCACTAGATATATGTCAATTTGAATTTGACCAAGTTTGAAGCAGATGCAAATTTTTCTTTCCCAATTAAATTATATCTTTTGAAACGATAGTAAAAGAAGCTAAGTCTTAATAGTCATAGAGTTTCTATGGTTCTTAAAAGTAATCGGTAGACGATGAGGAGAATTAAGGCGGCCAGAATGTCGTGGGTATACAGCAGAGGGGGGTAGCCCAGAACCGGGCGCGATTATTCTTGATTATTAATTATTATTCGATTATTCGCGATTATTAATTATTCTCCTCATGGACGTAGTTGTGTCACGGCCCTTTGCTCCCCGAAGAGTTTCCAGGAATAAGTCAGTGAATGTATAATATGTCTTCCCTATTTTGGCAAGAAATGTGCAAAGCATTCAAAGAAAAAATATTTTCTTTAACCTGCCAATAAAATCATAAGGGTTTCAGTTTCAATGAAAAAAATAATAATTAATACGAAAATCAATGAATTATAATGACTATTTACTTCCTGCTCTCTGCAGAGTGTGAATTAACTTTTACATCAACGTGACGATTAAACAATGCCGAATTCTAATTCACGGTAACTATTTTAAATTAACTGCCATTATTTATCACCTGAACAATGAGAGGACACAGACAATGGCCTGTAAACTATATCATCATTTTAAATCCAATTCAGAATAAATGTTCTGCTTTAACGATTTGTTGACTGAACTAGCGTTGTTCATTAAAACTTAACAAACAAAAAGCCAAGGGTCAAAGCTTGTTCAATGACGATCGAATCTTAATAAAAACATCTACATGTACATCCAAATACTATTTCAGTAGTACTCTAACTTTAAAATAAAACTGGGTGATCCATAAAACGTGCATGTTCAGTGCAACATCAAATAAAATTAAAACAAATCAAACTGTGTCATCTCTAGGAATAAAATACAATTAAAAATCAAAGGATCGAAGCAGATTCTGGGCTCATTTAAAGGGCGTTATCATAGAAATGTCACAACCAAACCTCTCCTCTGGAAATTCCATAATGGTTTCCATTCTAACTCCTTCCATGGTGTGACAATATCAAATTTAAAATAACTGAGTGCAGACCAAGATATTCAGACTGAGTTATCTCCCCCTACAGTACTTACTTTATGAAGTAGATAGCTCCCTCTGGTGTCTGGGATATTCAGACAGAGTTATCTCCCCTACAGTACTTACTCTATGAAGTAGACAGCTCCCTCTGGTGTCTGGGATATTCAGACTGAGTTATCTCCCCCTACAGTACTTACTCTATGTAGACAGCTCCTCTGGTGTCTGGGATATTCAGACTGAGTTATCTCCCCTACAGTACTTACTCTATGTAGACAGCTCCCTCTGGTGTCTGGATATTCAGACTGAGTTATCTCCCCCTACAGTACTTACTCGTAGAGTAGACAGCTCCTCGTGGTGTCACTGCTTGCTCCCATCCATCTGGTAGTCCTGAAATTTAAATCGCTGTGTAAATGATTGCGTGTAAATTTATCAGACTCATTAAGTATTGATGGCTCAATCAGAACTAGCAGGCAGTATCGCTTTAAGGGAGGTAATCTATACTCCCGAGGAATCGATACATACCAGTACAAAAATTCCATCAGTCAAATAAATCACGTGTTTTCAAATATTTTTATTTTCTATATCATTTCATATAAACTACAGCTAGAATTCTCGCAGTACTTTAGCACAACACATAATCATTAAGTGTGTCATCACTATTTAATTTTGCGACAACGAAAGCTTATAGGTAATTACATTTAAATTTACGCATTTTGCCAATTTGGGGAACAGGACTTTCCACAATGGGGGTACGTTGTACAAAATAGATCTAGAAAATATTAGCTGAATATTTTGTCTGTACACACAAATTGAGGTAGACAATATGAGTTAGATATACATTTCCTCATATGGTACGTGCTCTTTATAGGAAAAAAAAAAATCTAGCTTAGTCCCCCATGTTTAGTGTATGTTTATAATGTAACCAAATACTGTCTTATCTCAAAACATCAACACCTATTATTGCGACACAATTTCCCTGCTGCATTGTTGATTACAAAAAGTAATATATCACATTACATTATAACCCAGATAGTGGCACTCAAACAGGTTTGTACGCTGCATGTATTCACATAAAAAGTGGTACAGTGCTGACATGGGTGAAAACAAAGATATCTAACGTGATACAGTGACTGGAAATTAACATTGATTAATTATTTGATATTTTACACCATCTTAGCAATATTTCCGCCATTTTACGGCAGTTTAAAAGCTGACTGTAATGTTTGATTTTGAGTGAAATTTCCCTGAGGACCCTCAATGAGCCCATACTCTTTTTCGAACATCAGGGAAACTATTTTTTGTATGGCAAGGGGGTTGTGATCCTTGACACGGGTCACTCTTTAACGTTCCATCTGACGCTGGAATTTAAGAAATATATTTGTGAAAATGCGTGAGGGTATGAACTGTGCCACTACTACACGTAATCATGAAATGCATCAGCACTTCTTTAAAAGTACTGTAAAGGGGGAAATATTTGCGTGGGTTTCTTTTCGTTATATTCGCGATATCAACTATCGTGAAAATAAAATCATCGCGAAGTGCTGTTCAATGTATTTGGATATGATTCTAGCTTAGAATATTTACTATCCGCGAAATTTAAACAATCGCGAAATTTCTAAAAGATAAAAATCGCGAAATTTTAGCCCCCCGAAAATTAAAGCCCTTTACTGTAGTCCAGCGTGAAGTATCGCAGTTCATACACTCATGTAGTCCAGCGTGAAGTATCGCAGTTCATACACTCATTGTAGTCCAGCGTGAAGTATCGCAGTTCATACACTCATGTAGTCCAGCGTGAAAGTATCGCAGTTCATACACTCTGTAGTCCAGCTGAAAGTATCGCAGTTCATACACTCATGTAGTCCAGCCGTGAAGTATCGCAGTTCATACACTCATGTAGTCCAGCGTGAAGTATCGCAGTCTCATACACCATGTAGTCCAGCGTGAAGTATCGCAGTTCATACACTCATGTAGTGCCAGCGTGAAGTATCGCAGTTCATACACTCATGTAGTCCAGCGTGAGTATCGCAGTTCATCACACTCATGTAGTCCCCGAAAAACTGTCAATTACTTCTTAATAACATTTGTATTTTACAGGATTTGATTCAGACCTGTCGGAATTCCGAGCCATCAAAATAGATCAAAATAGACCCTATTTTGTGACTAATGATTAACATTCATACGTGTATACAATGCTTACAACTGTAATGCAGTAATAGAGTGGCAATCATTAAAATTTGAGGAGACATCGAAAGACAAATCATAGAATATTGTGAGATATGTAATAGACATAAGCTTCGACATGCGTACCAAGCTAATTACAACACATTATCTGCTTTCTTTGACATCATAAAGTATAGTCACAAAACTATCTTAGCTTTCCAAGGTTGAAAGTAATAATGTGTTGTCTATGAGCTGGACATCAGTATACACCAGTGATAGTTGTATTTTATTATACCTCTACTGATTTTTCACTATATAAGTAAATCGATATAAATTTGCTGATTCCCTGAAAATCACCGTAAAAGACTGATGCCTGCAATACAGACTATCTCCCTACCAAACAGGTGGTGACAGTCTGAATGCACTAATCACACCCCTATTCGGAACACTTAGCAATTTCTTTCACGTTTAAAAAAAGTTCCGAAACGTTTCGAATGCAAATAGAAATGCGTCATAGTTTTTTCAGCCAATACGTCATGATTAGCGTCACGTGTTACGCCAGCGCTATTGTTACGTTCACAGTACTTTGAAACGTTGACGTTGTTAGTAAACATGGCGACAACTTCAACGGCAATATTGAGGTTTGATGATTTAAAGGAAAGGGAATTGGAAAACTCTGTAGATGTGTTACAAATGCAAAGAAATTCGTTTATTGCATCGTTGTCTTGTTAGAAAACTTATAATGTACCCGAGAAAAACAGGATTATCAAATATCGAGCGACAGCTGGGCTCCAACGGATTTAATGGACTGTGATCGACGAAAATTTATTATCTATATGTTCAATTTGTATCGGTATAATAAAACAGTTAACGCATATCACTGAGGGAGTTAGCAAGATTCCAGTTCCCTCAGCCAGGATATTTCCCTCGGCTAACGCCTCGGGAAATAGTCCTGGCTTCGGGGAGAACTGGAATCCTTGCTAACTCCCTCAGTGATATGCGTTAACTGTATATTAAAAGACTTGGATCATACAAGCTAAAAAACACAAATTTCTCCTTCATACAGTTTCAAAGTTGTAGGGTGTAGCTGATGGAAGGACAAACAGACAGATGACTAGGTCTGTACAAACAGACAGTCTGTACAAACAGACAGATGACTATAGGTCTGTACTGAAACAGACAGATGACTAGGTCTGATCGCTGGGCTTCACAGGTAATTATACATGTATATACAGAAAGTCAACCGATAAGGAACCACTTACAATATCATATCTAATGATTGTCAAACAAAACGTAAACACGCCAGCAATGAAAACTCCACCTCACAGTCCAGACATTGCAGGGTGGGATTAAAATAGACCTCTATCATAACCATTCATTACCATAGTTCAGTGGAA
>CAJDSM010019554.1:15212-32410 GCA_903981925.1 Ostrea lurida
TTTTAGACAGATAGATGGAAAGACAGACAGATGGAAAGAGAGACAGATGGAAAGACAGACACACAGATGAATAGACAGAGATGGGTATTAAACAGATAGACAGATAAATAGACAGACAGATGGAAAGACAGATGGATGGACAGACAAATAAACGGATAGACAGATCGATGAATAAACAGACAGATGGANTGACAGATGGATGTACAGACAAATAAACGGAGAGACAGATCGATGAATAAACAGACAGATGGACAGATGACACAAACATAAGACTCAGACGACCAGCATACATGTATACTCTTCCAATACCATAACAAAATAAAGCACTTACGAGATGTCAATCTACACAGGACATTGATATCAAAAGTCACTCAACCAGATCATCCGAGAATTATACACAAAGTCCAAGGTCATGTGGTTCCCAATCTGGCATTACAGAGAAGCCACCCATTAGGTCCATCACAAATCACAAAACTTACCAACAAGATAAAGAAACAGGCCATGCAATCGTACAAATCTCAGACTGGGACTTCACCCGACCAATTCACGGAAGACTGGGAGTCCACCCAACCAATCATAAAGACTCTTACTTTGGCACAGCCTCCACCCTCTAGAGGACCAGATTATCACTGCCGCTCTCCGACTCGTCCTCATCGCGTAAACCTCGTAACCGCCTACCAATCCGTAGACGGTCTCCGATAAATCACACGCAAACAAGTTGTAATCGAATCATTTCCTGCATGACATCGTCCTCTCCAATTGTTACAAACATTTGCAGATCTTCGACAGGAGAAACTTCCTTTGATCACTCATGTAGTAAAGCATTTAAATTTGGACTTTCAATTTGATTGAAGATGAAATTTTTTAGGTTCGTATTATCAATCATATTTCGCAGACACTAAGTATATATATATAATCAAAACATCAAACTCAAGGACAGTAAAATTTACATAAATCTGTCTCCAATACACTGTAATCGTAAATCCTTCTGACGAGGGGCTGTCATCACAACTTAACATGGACAGGGTTTGACATTTCGCACCTCAACTCTCTCGTCTTATGCAACACGCACACTAACACAAATGCCTTTTTTTCTGTCTCCTGTGAAGCGTTTTGCCCCAGGGACAGGGGGAAAAAAATCGGCATGTCTAAGCAACTGTGTCTGAGGTTACACACTTTGTCAATTGATCTATCATGTCCTGGATGTATTCTAAATTGGATTGTCTTAATTGGTCATCTTGTTCATCAAATGAGCCCCAGTCCATTAACAGCTATTTAGCGTTGTTAAAAAGAATAGTGTTTTCATGTCTTTAGAGTGCTAGAAGGCATATTAGCATTCAAATTTCTCCTAGTACTGATTGTAGAAACTTTTAACCTTGTGTCTTCAATCAACCACATTGTATCAATACACTATTATGAGACAACAACTCCTTAATTCATTGGGTAACAATTATTCAGAATCTGCAGTGTGTTACATAATATATATATCCATGTATAAGCGATACGCGAGACAGTGGCATCATCGATACTGTCTACCTGTGCCAGCAAAGTTTGATGCATAATGGCACATTATTTCTGAAAAACAAACACCAAACTAATTTAATACTCACCGATAAAATAAATGTAATAAAAATTCCTTTCAAGAAACAACAAACCGAGACGGTAAAATCACAACCACATATGGCGACTAGGCTATCCTCATTCCTCGATATAAAATAGATACCGGTATCCGACGCACATTGTGAAAATTCATCTGCATAAATGTCACCTTTCCTTCAACATGGGAGCCATATTTTATGCAAAATACTCTGGAATGTGGACGGCCACTCAGAACAAATACATAACTTCATACATAAGCCAATAGTCTCCTTTAATTCTCTTGTGTGTGGTTTTTTTTCACTGTGGAAATCTTCTCCAGAGGTTTACATTCGTTTTTGTTTTCCACAAAAGGTGTGACAAAGGAAAATAGATAAGAAATGATCAGAGTAAGACGATTAGTCAGGACTTTAAAACTGACTGTCCACCTGTAAACTTAAAGCAATGAGCCATAAAACATAAAGTAAACAAAGTGAAGGACTGGATCCCCAATACCTGGCTGGTAATTACAGGTGACTAACTCCGAGCAAACCCGTACCACGCCCCTCAAACTCACCCAACGCTCAATCACGGGGGGGGGAATATCAAAGTTTCCAGGTCTAACACACACTAATCAAATTTGAACATCTCTTTTCTTACCTGTTCTATCTCAAATCTGTCAATTTCACCTGAGGTGCTCATGTAAATATGACAGGACATAGAAACCATGACTGTCATATGAGTAGCAGCTGAAATTATGCTACAGTACTTCATGTAAAAACATAACCAGCGCAACAAATGAAATGAACAAGAAGAATTATGATTTTATAATTTAACTACAATCCATTATCTTTGATGATTTTAACATCCAATAAGTACACCAAGTTTATTAAGATCTCCATCTTATTGATCCTCAGGGATAATTTAACTAGGGTAATGCTTTTTCACACACAAGTGTAAATGTGTACTGTCTCCAACAGCCGCCTGTTGTAGATCTAGATCTCGTTTAGATTTAATAACACCACCAGGTAGATCAGCCGAGTATTAGTATATGTTCCATATGTAAATACACACACGAAATTATGTAACCTGTGTTCATGTTACATAGAGGGTTGTTTACACACTGGTTCTACCTGTCCCCAGGTAGATGTTTACAAACAAACCTGGAAAGTCACAGGACAAACACTATCAAAAAGTAAAATGTGTTATAATCTCCATACATTTGTACTGGAGCCCTGTAATCTTTCCACAAATCCTCTCCTATATCTTTTATTGAATCATGGCCTTTTAGCCTGTCTCTTTAGATCAAGGATTTACTGAGGGTTGTCATTTCTGGCCTTAACATTGAAAGTCTTTCCATTAATATGAAATTCATCAATCCCATGTTAAGATAGCCCAAAATCAAAAAATTAAAAATTCAACTGATTTCTATTAGGAATATGAATTTACATCACCAATTGTTGAATATTTCTGTAGATGTAATGTTGAATTCATGTCTAGAATCTGATTTTTATGCCAGATGACAGCTGGATGCCTTTTACAAGCATAAAGCCATTGCTTTATAGAATTGAATTTAAAGTCGGTATGCACATGCAACATAAGATCTTTTTCAATCTCTGAGACAGTTCAACTTTTGATTTAATATGGCATACAATATTCAGATGCGATATTCCCATATTTTTACTTTGTCAAGATTTTTATATCATTGAATAACTAACAAATCCCCCTCCCCCCAACTAAACATCAGTCTATAAATATCTTCAAACATCTTAACAAGCCAGAAACTCGGTAGCTTTTCAGTAAACATTTGAAGGCATGTCTTTATCAAAAAAGTAGCAAAGAAATGTGTTAGTTGTTTGATATCAAAATTTTGAGTCATGAAATGATGTAACTATGGAGATGTAACACCTGAATCACGCACAATAAAGCCAAAACGGACAGCCTCTTATGCTGTACACCAGACATGGGGCAAATTACAGTGAAAAGTAATTCATACATTAATTACCATTACTTCAAGAATTTGGCATTATCGTTACCATTACCTCATGACTGCTGTACACACAGGTTTCAAACAGGTGAATTTTTTTTTATTTCTGGCTACCTTAACATGGAATTGCAGAATTTCACATTAATCAAACAAAGTTTTTCAACATTAAGGCCAGAAATGACAACCCTAGTCCCTTGATCTAAGAGAAAGGTTAAAAGGGCATGATTTAGAGATATACTATAATAGGAGAGGATTTGTGGGAAGATTGCACAGCCCCTTAGCACAATATAACACATGTACATTTTATTTTTTGATAATTATGTCTTCGTTCTCTCTCTTTTTTTTATCCAGAGATCTACAATACTGCAGCTTACGATCTATATGCGATGAGCAAAGAAAAAAATATACAGACCACATAATAAGTAATTGTAGACAACCCGTAACAGTATACTTACCACTCATGCCAATAATATACAATTAATATTAATATACAAGTAGCACTATCGATTTTCACTTATTCCTGGTATAAATGCAATCGTAGTGTAGGTATAAGATTACTAGTAAAATTTCTCATGCCTATATTCTAGTCTGAAAGAATAATCATTACCTGGATTTTCTAATCTATCAGCTCTAGGTTATCGGGACATACTTAACATATACAAAAACAATGGAAATACAAGATCATGGCACAATTCAATGAAATTATCAACCTTTCATGATGTGCATGACGACTACTTAATGCACAAGCAAAAAATTTTTAATTTTCTCACCAGATAAAAAATTTACATTTCTTTTTTTTATCATCGTTACTGTAATTTCAAGATTGCAACTGTAATGGCACACAAAAATTAATATCATAATCAAAATACCCCTTTTGCAAACCCCCCAAAAGTACAACAAAACAACTCAGATGTCCGTACCCCCTTAAAATGTATATCAAATCTGATACTGTGTCCCAGATTTCGTGAAGCATGACGTCTTTCATTAAAACATCTGTTTGATAACAATCACAAAACAAGGCTAAAACTTGTAGATGAAACACAACACACCACAGGTGTTTTATGACATAGCGTCAAGCCGGTACGAGTTATTCCCCTTTGTAAACAATGTCGCATATACGGCTTACCTGAGCCACCTCGATGTCCCGTTTGAATTGGATTTTGTTTTAATGGATGAAGCCAAGACGTAGTCCGTGTTCTGTCACTGTAGAAAAAAAAAAAGAAACTAGAGAAAGTGAAAACTAACACTACCTCAGCATGAAGTATAATTCCTGTAATAACGTAAATAAACCAGGTGCGCTTTGCTTCAGGTATATAGTACTGCGACAGTGCAGTTCGTTCGTGTCTGATGCATTCAGACTACTTATGCTAATTATCAATATTATAAAATACTCACTCAACAAAGAAAATCCTCCCATCTCTCGTCACTTCGAAATTTCCGAGGGGATGCCTCTCCCGCAAAATATCTACCGCCATGTTTGACTTTTTTGGGATTTACCTTTGGCTCTTCCGGTATACCCCCTTTTAAAAAGTCGAATTCGAGGTTCGCAAAGGGAAATTTCTCAGCTTCATAATTTTTTTTAACGGGGGGGGGGGGGATAATATTTCAGACCCACCCCCCACCCCCCTTACATTTATTTTCTTTCTTTTTCAGATATAATAAAGTAGTAATGTACAACTACAAGTGCAGTGCAGAGAACGAAAACAGAATTAGCAGACATAGAAGAGGGGGGGGGGGGGGGGGGGGGGGGGGTTGCATCCGAAATTAGCAATCTTGATGTGATGTTAAGATGGTTTTGAAAGTAGCTTTAACGGTAATAACCGGTAATACTACGATATTGTCCCTTAAAAAATCAGTTCTATCAATTAGCATGTATAAAATTATGTTGAAATAAATTTTGTAGGAAGCCAATGTTATTTCCTCTGAATAGGTATATTGATATTTAAACATGACATTAATTTGAAGAAGAAATTTTTTTTAAAAAAATTCAATTAGGCCTATCAATGCCTGGTACAAAAAAATTGACCAACAATCTACCACCAAATGACAGCTATTGCTACTTTCACCCCAAAAAAAAATTATTTTTTTTGGGGGGGGGTACTTAGTCTTCAATCCGTCCCCTTTGGGTAAAGGGGGGGGGGTTTAAAGACAAATGGAACAAACTTTAATAGTACAAATCTATTGCATATGGAAAAATATATTTTTCAAATGAGTCAACGACTTTAACTCATTTTCATTGATCATTAAATTCACAAACTTTACAAAGGAGACATTCTACCAGTCTGAACTCGAGAACGGCGTGTGATTTTCTGAGGGCATTCAAATTATATCGCAATAATTACCTGTAATGCGACCATTACAAAATTCTACACAAGATTTAAAATTCATTGTTTATTTTTAGATATACAACAAAAATATGTGATTTAATAAATAAATATGCACAACATTTGAATGAAAAATCGCTGTCCATGATGCTGGATGCCTGTTTAAAGGCGGAAGTTAAATTCATTTTACAATTAATGAATTTGATATCAATGTAAAGTCGTTGTTCAATGATCAAATATTAAGTGCATTGACAAAAAACTAAACTGATTTAATAATGTCTTCGGATGTTTAAATTTCATCGTTCCTCGGCTGCACAATGCTTGAATCTGGTTGAAACCAAGGACACGTGTAGTCGACAGAGCAGCAACATTGACCTCCATAATACAGAGTGGGGATCAGGAGACACTCCCCCTCCGCCCCCTTACAGTGTCCGCCCACGTCTCTACAGCCGCCATCCGACGAGGAGTCCACCTCACAGCCACTCGAGGAACAAACCAGAAACAGGGCCGTCATAAGGATCAGCTTTGATGACGTTTGCCTCATCTTCGTCATTTTGCAGAAGATATGGGACCTACATGAACATGACGATTCTAACATTATATTAAAAGTCGAACCCACGGTTGATTACGCTTCGTTCCTCTCTCTCCATCATGATGGAGAGAGGAACGATAATCAACCGTGGGTTCCGACGATGTAAAACAAGATGTGTTTATGAAACACTGATCAAAGTCCCCGGATTATAATCGAGTGGAACTCATTTTAGTGAATAATTTTTAGCTCACCTGAGCCGAAGGCTCAAGTGAGCTATTCTGATCAAATTTGTCCGTTGTCTGTCGTCGTCGTAAACTTTTCACATTTTCATCTTCTTCTCCAGAACCACTGGGCTAAATTCAACCAAACTTGGTACAAATCATCCTTGGGAATAGGGAATTCAAATTTGTTTAAATGAAGTACTTGACCCCCTTCAAAGGGGAGATAAACACGAAAATGCAAAAATAGGGTGGTGTCATTTAAAAATCTTCTCAAGAATCACTGGGCCAGAAAAGCTAAAATTTATATGAAAGCTTCCTGATATAGTGGAGACTCAAGTTTGTTCAAATCATGACCCCCGGGGTACGATGAGGCCACAATAGGGGATCAAAGTTTTACATGTGAATATATAGGGAAATCTTTAAAAATCTTCTTGAAGTCTCAAGAACGACTGAGTAAAAAAAAAGCTGAAATTTATATGAAAGTTCCTAATATAGTGGAGATCAAGTTTGTTCAATCATGACCCCGGGGGTACGATGGGCCACAATAGGGGATCAAAGTTTTACATTGAATATAAAGGAAATCTTTAAAAAATTCTCAAGAACCACTGGGACAGAAAAGCTGAAATTTATATGAAAGCCTTTTCTGACATAGTGGAGATTCAGGTTTTTTAAATCATAATCCCCCGGGGTACGATGGGGCCACAATTGGGGATCAAAGTTTTACATTTGAATATATAGGAAAAATCTTTAAAAATCTTATTCTCAAGAACCACTGGGCTGGAAAAGCTGAAAATTTAATATATGAAAGCTTCCTAATATAGTGGAGATTCAAGTTTGTTCAAATCATGATCCCCGGGGATACGGTGATGCCACAATAGGGGATCAAAGTTGTACATTTGAATATATAGGGAAAATCTTTTAAAATCTTCTCAAGAACCACTGGGCCAGAAAAGCTGAAATTTATATGAACGCTTCCTGAAATAGTGGAAATTTAAATTTGTCCAAATCATGACCCTGGGGGTACGGTGGGGCCACAATAGGGGGATCAAAGTTTTACATTTGAATATATAGGGGAAATCTTTAAAAATCGTCTTCTCAAGAACCATTGAACCAAAAGAAACAATATTTACCTTAAAGCTTCCTGATATGAAGAAGATCCAAATACGAGGGTAGGGTGGGGCTATAATAGGGAATCAAGATTTTGCATAAAATGTTCTTCTCCAGAACCGCTGGGTCAGTTTTTAGGAAACTTGAAAATTCTTTTTCTTTTTTTTTTCTTTTTTTTTGGTTCACATATATCAGATATATAGTAGTTCAATATATGGCTCATTATTTGCTCTAGAGCCCCTTTCTACTTCGTGCATTCAAACTGCTTTTTGCAAAAAAAAATATACTAAATATGCTTATTTTTGTTGAAATGAGGAATATTACTGTGTAAGATATAATAAAAACAATCTTAATGCCATCAGATTTGTGCTTGTATTATTTTTTCCTCTAAGAGAGCGGAGAAGCGTCGTAAATTTCACACAGAAATGGGACATGACAAGTACAACCCATTTCAGCAATAAAATGCAAGAATTACGTATTTTAAAACATTTGAACTTGAATTAGTTTTGAAAGTTATGACAATTTAAAATATAGTATTTATGATTAAGATTATTTTTTACACAAATTACCAGAAAATTAAAACATTTAAAACTTCCGACTTTTTCACGTAACGTCTATCAATTAGACAAGTACTAAATAAAAAATCTGGCGTTTCCCAATGCATTTTCCCCCATATTTCCTTCCCTTTTTATGCTAATAACAAATCTGAGCATATGAACTTAATTTCATCGTAACCGTTTCTTAAATATCGGACTTCGATTCGGTGATTAAATCTGTCCGTCAACTATTTCGCTGTTACGTGAAATGTAAACAACGTTGGCCAAACGTTTGAGATCAAAATCGCTAGAGATGTATTATATCACAGACGAAGTATTATCACCCAAGCGTTTTGTTGACATCGATTTTACAGCTGATTGGATGAACTGAACTGAGGTACGTGGTTTTACACTTTGTCTGTACGAAAGTTACGTGAGTTTGATTTGTTACGTGAGTGGCTAATTTTTAACCGCCTAGTTTAGCATTAGGGACAATTTTATACTGAATCATCATTATAAATGAAGAGCAAACAACAACGAAAATTACCGAAGTTGTTTTAGACTTGTGCAATGGATTGTAGCGCAGAATAAACAAAAAACATTCGAATATGACGGACATGTGCGCTTACATTTACGTAACATGACGGACTGAATGTGGTCTGTCCTTGTTACGTAGTGGTGGTACATTAGAATGTCTATCTATTTTCACATATAACACATGAGCATGTGAGAAATATTAATGAAATAGCCAATATAAAATAGAAATTATGTATTTTTTCCCCATTCATTTGATTTCGTGAAGCTATATTTGATGACTTTGCAGAAGAAAGCAATTTACCGCGTTAATAACGTAACATGGAGATCCAATTTATATTAGTTTATTTGATTTATATTCATTAGATTTTAATGATACATATGTAACCCTGCTTATTATATTTTTTAAATTGCTTACAGCAGACATGTTGGATGAATAGAAGTCATATAGCTGGCACATGAAAGGGGGGAAAAGGGGGGGGGGGCAAAATTTGATACAAAATTTGATAACGTAACATGGACAGACAATTTAAATTATTTATTTATTTATGTTAACTATAAAATGAAATGTTGCCCATCAAAATTTTACAGCAGGCATGTAATGAATATAGCTATATAGGTTGCAGAAAAGAGGAAGGGGGGGGGGTGTACAAAGTTGTAATTCAACTAACATGGACAGACAATTAACAGTATTCTTTTTATTTAAACCATAAAATGAAGTGTGCCTATTAAAATTTACAGCAGACATGTAATGAATATAAGTTTGCACAGAGGGGGTGGGGATGTAATTTACTGAGTTTAAAATAAATTTCGATACAGTACTGTACCAGGCCCTAAGGGAGTCGTGCATCATTTCATTATACACTATAAAGATTTATTGTGAGGTGAATTTAAGACCGATTTACATAATTTTAGACTCATCAATTGTTGAAATTTTCTTTTCGTAATAACACTGTTTAACAAATTGCAGTACCATGTTGATGCTACCATGTTCATCAGGGATCAAGAAGTTGAAGTCTTTAACATTAATCTATCTCTCATCTGCGCCGTGCACTACATGAGAGATCTGTATTTTAATCAGATTGCTTCAACATCAAAATACTATAAATTATGATCAAATTTGTTTCACAAAATTGCAATTTTGCATTTGGCATGTGATATCTTACACCACAACACCTACAAATAATATTATTTTCACATAGTGTGCAAATGTAAACCCCAACCAACTATTTACTAAGTATTTTTATCTACTTTTTTTTCAAATATTTTTGTAAATGAAATATATAATGGAGAAATTAAATGATGATTGAACATTCACATATGGTTATAGGTTACTAAGTGTACCTGTATAAAAAGTACATTGAATGTTTTTTAAGAATGTTTGATTTATACTTAGGGGGATGAGCAGCCACAGGTCAATTGGATGAGCTTGTACAAGATGATGGTCAGATGGAAGACTTCAATGAGCAGGCTGAGGATGAATAAGCACAAGGAAGTTATGAAACGAGGTCAGATGATGGGCAACCACACAGCAGTGATGACGAGCAGGCAAGAGATGGTGACATAGGTAATCAAATTAGGATAACAGAAATTGTGAAGAATGATGTTTTAACCAATAAATCAAAACTCAAAACATTTTACATCACTTTATTTGACTGACAGTTACAATGTATACCATGTTTTCTACTATAGCTGATGTCTAGCCTAGACAATGTCCGGTTCCTTTATGGAAGTCAGCTTCACTTCCACAGATCTTGCTGTGGCTGAAGGTAATGATACTATTTGCTACATTTGTTGTTGTTCTCCATGCAGCAACCATTGAGTCATCATATTAAGCAATGTATGAATTTCTTTAAACTTTTCAGAACTTCAATTCAAGAAGTAAATTTTAGTTTTAAAATAAATAATACCTATTTTACTGAAAATAAATACAAATACATATTTGCAGGATTTAGACAAACAATTGTGTGCTTATAGATAACCTGTTGAAAGTCATGTTTTAGTGGAACATGGCATACAAAGTTTGCCTACAATAGGAAGTTAAAATTCAGTGTCTATTTAATTTTGTACTAATTTTTGGTAGAGTGTAATCATACAAATTGCTAATATTGTATGTTCAGGCTAGACCACTTTTCTCTTTGTTTGTAATTTTGAGTGGGTTTTTTTTTTTTGGGGGGGGGGGAGGGGGGGGAGGTGGTTCTATCCACTGGCAATAAAGAGGCCTTACGTTAAGCGCTGATAGTTATCGACATTGGTACATGTACCGTTTAACTGGTTGTGTTCTGGGTTTGAGCCTGAAATTCTGCCAGTTTACAAAAGTGGAGGTTACTACTGGATTTTCCCTTGGGGTACTTTGGTAAAAATTGTTATGTTTTCATCTCAACGATTTTGGAGTGTGGCCCATTTGCAATTTACTAAAGAAAATATGGATAGTATCCTTAAAAAGATTACAAATGTTTTTTGGGCATATAGCATTGTATCAGTTATGTATTGGATGTTTTCTTTCTCCTTTCAGTTCTCGCGATATTGTTTCCTTTGCAGATTACCAAGACATGTTTGCAGACCCCACTCTAAGGACCCACATCCAATGACAGAATTCACCGTCTTGCATACTGATGGTTTTGAAAATTACATTAAATCCTCGATCTACTTAAATTTGACCTGGCGGTCAAGATTTATTCTTTGTATTGTTTTGAAAACCAATGAAATAAAAAATAGTGGGTTTCGAAGCCTTTGTGTATAATAGTTATTTTTGGGAGGTTTCCAGAAATTTCAGGTGAAAATTGTGCATTAATTCATGTATTAAGGCACGAGAATTTGGTTCACCGTCATACGCCTTTGCTTGTTACAATGTTATTGGAATGATTGGAAGTGTTTTTTCTGGCTAAATTGTATGTTTATTTGAATTGATTTAGAAGATGCATTCTATATGCTGAAGGCAATATGATGTTCTGTACATATGAAACAATATAAAAAATGATCTTAAAAATGTGATAGTGAAATACCATCTGTATTATTATATTCATTTTTTTGTCCGTGCCTGTTGACATGAGACTGGGTAGGGCTTAATGATTGTGTTATTTATGAGAATAAACTAAACACAGGTAAATATGGACGTTTGGCGTCAGGTGCATGTGAACGCTCTGTTTAATCAAAGGCAGACGCAACATAAATTTCTATGGATTCGGAATAATCGTAGAATATGAGAAAGATTTTTGTTGGAATTGTTTTGCCTTGCTGGCACATAAACGGTATATGATATGTGACTTGTTTACTAATAAAGTCTTCCTAAGAGAGTAAATGGGTAGTTTTTTTCGGCGCGCATTGATATATTATTTTAGGCCTTGACTCTTTGTCTCTCGATTATATACGATTTTAAAAGTATGCTGAATGTCTTGCCTAATAGGTGTAATACTTCATAATTAGATGTCCTGTTCTGTTACGTTGAGCTAGGGAGTTACCTATAATTCATGAAGCTCGATAATATAAAAGCCAATGAGAAAACTATCTTCTAGATTTATTATTTGAATAGTAAGTACATATATTAAAGTTATAGAATTGGTATATACTTTAGTTTAAAGTAAGTTTTCAAATTATGACCTGTGTGTCCCTCAAAAATGGTCCTAGAGCAAATAATTAATTATATACAAAAAGAAAAAAGCATTTAAATATATGGGAGATTTTGAATATAAGAAAGACAGAGTAAGAGTATAAGAAAGACAGAGTAGGAGAAATAGTTTAAGAAAACAATTGATTCCACCTGTTCCACTGGGTATCAAATTTTTCTTTTTTACCATTTTTAAAAGAAATAAAATGTTGTGTTTCTTTTTAAAATCATCACTGCTGAGCCATGGCCAAGGTCACTCGGGTGAGCGATGCGGCCCATGGGCCTCTTGTTTACAATAGTGCAAAGATCAATTTCAAGGTCACAACAAGGTCCACAAATTTGGTATTAGACCTAATGGAAAGGTCACAAGAACTGCACACGCTTTAAAAGATATGGCTTTTATTAGAATGTTCAAAAGGTAGGTCAATGATCAATGAAAAAGGACACCAGGTCAAACATTTTGGTATCTTGCCACAACAGTAGCCAAACGTCATTTGGATACAATTAAGGAATACACGTGCTAAACGTGAAAGCTGCACGTCTTAATAGTTAAAACTTTTTTTAAAATGTGATTTAGTAGTAGGCGTAGTGAACAATTGCAAAGCCGACTGACCCTAGCCCAGCTTGATTATGCTGACAATCAGATTAAGCTTTTAATTAAGTAAAAAAACACTTCAGGGACATCTACCACAGGGGTCGGCAATTTCTCAATAAACATTTTAGAGTAGAGAATATACGGGGGGGGGGCAACTTACATATATACCATAGAATAGGGATGGCCGGGCTGGATTAAAGGTTTAAGCCCTTTTTTTCCACTAGAGAATGATATGGACAAGGTATAGAATGCAGCGATGAAATATGATAGGGTTAATGTTTACTCAAATAATTATATGATGGCTTCTAATTATCCGTTATGGCAGTTCTTGTTCATATGGGGAAAAGGTCACCATTCTATGAACAGAAATTACAATGAAACGATTATTAACCAAAATTCTCATAATCTAAAACTATATGAAAAGGGTGGGGGGTCTGCAATGTCAGCGGCACTCCCTACCCATAAATTTTACCGAAATGCCCCCCGCCCCCCACCGGGAAATAACACATGTGCTTTCAGAAGGACAGGCAAACAGCCCCCCCCGGCCCCCGCCCATCCGAAATATTATCCCCTAGACTTCTTGTGACTTTTCGTGTAAATCAATCTTTCTGGTCCATCCTATGCTATAACTCCGTAAATTAAACTTAAAAAATAATTTTCTTTAAAAGAAACCTAACCCGATGGCGAATAGTATTATAAACAGTTTATACTCTAGTCGGGTTAGGTTTCTTTTAAAAAACGAATCTTTAAGTTTAATTTTCGGAGTTATAGCATAGGATGGATCAGAAACATGTCATAAAGGAGTGATTGACACGAAAAGTCACAAGAAGTCTAGGGGATAACATAATGTTCTCAAGCACCTGTGGAAATTTAGGCCTATGAACAGAACAGAACAGAATGTTTATTTCTAATTCAGAGTCCAAAACAGACAAAGTGAGTTCATAACAACATTAAGAGAACAGTTAGGGAGGGAAAACTCTACCAGTCACGGTCCAGTGAGCTTCGCGAGCGTCGCTTCGAGTTTTCGGAATTTCCCTTATTGTAGTTTTCTCATATATTTCTTTATTGATAAAATTGCCGACTCCTGTGTACTTACACAGTAATCAACCCTGGCATTGTTATCATGTTAACAGACTACAGTAAACACTAGAATACAGTAGATCTACCACCAACCTCTTAAATTTTTTGGCGCCAACAACAGATAGGCCTAATGAAAAATTTCTGCTTTTCAATCCCGATGTAAAATATGTACAATTTGATCGTTTCCATATAAAAATTCAAGTTTGATATTATTCAGAACTTTTAATAAGCATTTTGAAACAAAATGTCACTTTTCTGTTGTCCTCAGCTGTTTTTTTGTGTATTTGGAAAAGATCATCTGACTCATCAATATGTTTGATTTCACATGTTGTATTCACTAAATTATAAATCCTGTAAGTGACATTGATCAACGTCAAGAAGATTTTTGAAAGGTTTGTTTATAAAAATTTAGAAGGAAAAAAATTATCCATTAGATGAAAACCAAAGACATATTAGAACCGAATTATTCATATATTGTGTATGTTTTATTTATTCCAATTTAGAGCCCAAACGGGCACAGTATGGGCAGTTCAGAACTTCTTGATCTGAAGAATGAATACGCTCTGTGCGGACGCGACGAACGTATCAAACCTGTATGCTTTTAAAAACACCATATAGTTTCAATTTTGAATTTCCTCAATGCTCACTGCCGAGTCCATCTGCAAATTGAATTCAACATCGTAAACAAAAGCTTACCTTGTGTAGTGTGCGTAGTACGTCACCAGTATTCGACGTCATCTGGTATGTACGGTAACCCATACATGACTATGAAAATTTACTTTTTGTGTCCTTCAATGTGAAACTTCAAAGATAAAAATATTGTCACAGTTTATAAACTAATTGTCAGATCATTCTTAGCTAAAAACAAGTTAACCCCACTCTGATTCTGCACACAAGCAATTGTGGAGTTCCTCATTGATAACTTATCTTTGTGGGTTTGGCGATCTGGTCGTCCAACAGTCTGTTAGAATATTTCCATGGACACGGATTGTGCTCTTTTGTTATAGCTGACCTGTTTTTATATTCTGTTGAGGCAGAATCAATTCAAAAGAAAAAAAAGGACGATGCCCGTCATTAGTCGTTGGTGTCCGAGATTAAGGTCAATGATTAATACGCCTTTGTTGGGTTGGTGGTTTTTTTTTTGTTTTTTTGGGGGGGGGGGGGGGGGGTAATTGTAAGGTATGGTTTTAACATAATTATTTTCGCATCTGACATTGCAAATATAAATCTGATATAAAATCTTATATAAGTATTAAATACCCGTCGGGACATTTTGGGATTTGGGGTTGAAACTGAATGCCGGATTCTTTATCTGAAATCGGACTTGCAGAAAGAATCGATGAGAGCGAAACTCTCCACTTTTATTGTCGTTTTATTACGCAAGCGGAAGGAATTGAAGATTAATATTTTACTCGCTTTATTGCTCTCTAATCAACCTGCTTCTTCATAAGGCCGTTGTTTGTAATACCATACCAAATTCTAGACTAATTCTAATCTAAAATCCCCACTGCAACCAAATGAAACAAAATCCAATGATTAAGGAATATCTTAAAAATACATTTTTACAAAAATTGTTCTTCACTGTAGTGTAGAAAATTCAAAGAAAAAGTCTCTGAAATTCTATTTTAAAGGAATAATTCTTATTTTCCACAAATTATTCATGAATAATTAACATCTCTACATGATATTAACTGTCAATGGTGTTAGTAATGAGCTCTGGCCAGATCAACGCCTTGCTCTCATGAAAATTTCACAAGGAAACGTCTGTTCCTTTTGTGTATACATCTCTTAAATTTTGATTTGACATTTGTGAACGAAGCGATTATTTTAAATCATTAATCAATGAAAGTTACTTTTATTGGGCTTTGATTTGTCTGGGTGTAATTGTGCTGGTGCTTATTCCCAAGTCAACATATTGCTATTAAACTGCACGTGAACTGTTGGTTTAACGAGGAACTCTCGAGACTGAAGTGGCGCAACAGAGATCATCAAACAAATCAATCTTAGCTTCACGAATAATCTAGCTTCCTTTTTACCATGGAAACCGAATAAGCAATTTTCTACTCAAGAATCAATCGACGGTAGCCGTGCTTGAGGACCGAATGGTATACCGTTCGTAACATTGTATGAACATTATCGGATTATAATTACATACTGGCAATATATTATTTATACATATGAGGTTGACAGAATCCTGAATGATGGCGGGGAGGGAATTGAGGGCCACGGTTTCCAGTCTCTTTGACGTAGAAACCCAGCACAAGTCTACGAAGACCGCCGGCTCTAGTATCGTCTCCTTCGTTGTGGATCCTCGTCGTCACAGCTCTGCGGGGCCCATGCCGCCAAAATTCAGAAAGGTATGCATTTACTTCCGTGATTAAAAAAAAGTTAAATGTTTTGTCATCTCTCTCTCTCTCTCTCTCTCTCTCTCTCTCTCTCTCTCTCTCTCTCTCTCTCTCTCTCTCTCTCTCTCTCTCTCTCTCTCTCTCTCTGTGTGTATGTGCGTGTGTGTGTGTTTTAGAATAGAATAAGAATTATTTAATTAAAATCGGTATGCACATGTAACAACACAATAAAAGCTCCACAGAGCTTTTGACCGACATCAAAATGTAACCTTTACAAATATTTTAGTAGTATTGGATGATGTGTCAATTATTTCTTTAGTTAAATAACGTGGTAGAATTTTATGAACGTTTTACCCCAATTACTATTTGCTAATTAATTAATTAAACTTTTTAAAGGTCTATTACGAGAATACCTATCAACTGGATCCACCTGCAAAGTTCCGACCAGACAAAGTGAAGCCCATCATAGAGAAGGTCCTAGAAGCCAATCTGGAAGGTATGGCAATCGAATCAAGCGATCCCAGCTATGATATTCTGAATTTTTATATCACGAAATCATCGTAAAAAGTGAAAATTATTATGGAAGACAGTTAGACTGATACATGTAGGTAACAAGAGGAAATCCTTTTAAGTATGGCTACTTTGAAGAAATTGCTCTCAGCCGTCAATGAGGAATGTGTAAATGATGATGTACGCAACATTTTTAACATGTATTTCAGAGCATTCCAAGATTCTAGAAAGAAATAATAATTGTC
>CAJDSM010019555.1:6470-18377 GCA_903981925.1 Ostrea lurida
CAACTCTCTCCTTAATGCCGCTAGTTGCCCATCATCCACTTACTCTTCACACCAAAACAGATGTGAAACCATCATGACGGAGCTCCAACCAAGAAGTCAAATGTCAAAGTTTACGTTCTGTGAATTCACAGTCATTCCTTGTACCCTTGATAAAAGGTTCGGCGAAACTCCGGACTTTTGTCGTGTCCGGAGTTAAATGTCGCAGTGTTAGTGGATATTTCAGCCAGTTGCTTTGCCTGAACATTCAGTAATGGATACTGAAAACTACCATTTAGACAGTGATTCAATTGAACTTGGGCGGTCTCCAGAAGGAAGTGGTATGACATCATCATCAGTATACAACAGCAGTAGTGACTACGATATGTCTGCAAGCCAGCTTCTGTACATGCCCGATGAGAGGTGGACTCCAGGGTCTTTAAACTATAGTGACTTAGCATCTCCAATGAGTGACGTGCTTAGTGCGGATAGAGCATGCTATAGATTTATACAGTAGAGAAATCTAATGTTTGTGTGCGTACTGAATTGTTTGTGGATGTTTGTCCACAATCTTGGGTTCAAGTGACTATCCTCTTTCAAATTTGGCCTGGCACCTGTCTGTATATGATTTGTCTATTCGTCTCTTGTCAACTTAACACATTTTGGCTCAACTGAATTCGATAATTTATTATCAAATTTTTTCCATTTTTGATGAATGTTAACTTTTGCAGATTTTGAAATTGTCCATGATATCCTGACCGATTTCAACCAAAAGCACAAATTATCCTTGGCTGCATGATGTTCAAATCAAGGTTGCATGGACCCAAGTCAGGGACACAGTCGGGGTTAAAAGTTTATATTGGAATAATGTCGAATCTGGCAATCATCATATACAGCACAGGTCCACATATAGTATATAGACTGCATTAAAAAATATCAAGAGTTTTGAAGGGTAAATTTAGTCAAATTAAGTTACACGTACTTGCATACCTGTGTAATGTTTATGGAAATTAAAATTTCAATCTATTCAGACCAGGATTAGGGGTATCAAATGGGATTGAAAGTGTAATATAGCAGGTGTAGAAAACGTCTTTGAATATCTTCCTCTCAATTGTACTGTGTGTCAGATTAGCTTACAATGAGTGTACTCTTACAGCAAGATGATTAACTCTTATTGGGTGTAAAGAATTACTTTTAGTACGTAATCAAAATTGTTTGTCCCCTTCGCATGGCTATAAGTGTATTTTACTGTACGTGTACAGACATTTTCATGTGTTGTGGATTTAAGTTTGTTCAGTCACTGAGGAGGTTTATCATTTAGAGTCCTAGACTTTAAAACCAGTCTGTTAATGAATGAACAAGGTTTTACAGGTGAGCGTTGTGGACCACAGTCCTCTTATATTTGAGATCTGTCAATGTTGGACTATTCTTTTTACACAGTTCAAAGAGGATATTTTGTGTTTTAAAGTGGATAGAACTTTCAAAGGAATAATGAAAAAAAATTATGATGATGATTATTTGAAAATGCTCCTGGGTAGCTTTTGGATTGGAATGATAAGTTCTTCAATTTTGCTTCAGGAGGAGCCAGAGTGAGGCTCCAATAGTATATACTCAAACAGATGTACTTAAAAATGTGAAAATGTATGTTATGATTACAATTAATCATGAGGCTCCAGTAGTATACTCAAACAGTTTTACTTAAAAAGGTGAAAATTTATGATTATAATTAATCATGACATTTTTAATAACTTTGAATGATGGTTGCTGTTTTCTTCACATGTGTTGTGCTTACAAAAAATGTTATGAAGGAAATTATCATAATGTGCATTATTCCAATCATTGGTCAATGTTAATTGCATAACAGATGTCTAAAAGTGATGATTCAATGCTTATATTTTTCATTAAAATGTTTCAAGAACTCAAATTTTACTGTTTTCTTCATACATTCCTGTGCAAATGTCAGAAAAGCAACAGTCGGCCCTTTGTACTTACTACTGGTCTTAATTTTCAGGTGGGGTGGGTGGGGGTGGGATGGACAATTTATCAAAACTTTTAGGTGACTTCAACATTGAGCAAAACATATAACGTATTCAAATTTCAATCAACCAAATAAGTCCGACCCTTGCACCAGAACTCTTGATCCAAGGGTCATAAATTTCACAATTCTGATACGTCTTTTTTTCCGTATTGCTGCTCATGTACTCCGTTTGTTTATTATAAGTCAAATCCTACATCACTCAGGAGTACTTAATGGATTTCAAAATGTTTGCAGAGATACCCATGTTCCTCATGACTGTACACACAGTTTATATGCTAGATGTCCTAACAATTGGTATGAAATACGTCAGGCATGCAGTATTTAACCTGATGACAGGAAAATGTGGAAGATTCGGTGGTCCAAGTTCACTATCGAATCGACATATGACTGAAATTGATTATGATATTAGATAGATAATACGTCGTCGATATATCTAAATGTCGAATTAAAAGCCACAGCTACACACATGTATAAAAGCTGGTGAATGAATGAAGCCTTGTAAGAGTATAACAACAATAACAAGATGATGTTAAAGATTGAATAGTTCAGAGAAAGCATCACCACTGAGGGCCGAAGGGATGTTTTCTCTGAACTATTCAACACCATCTCGTTATTTATCGATAGAAACCATTCAACTAACATTTGCCGTAATACAATGAAAACACGCTGAGCAGTCACGTGACAGATACATGTATGGCCCGCTGCATGGTACCATTTATCTATGCAACAGTAGTCACATATTGTACAAATATAAAAAGGCTCTTGCACAATTGCAAGTTCTCAATTCATTTCATGAGAGCAGGGAAATGGATTCAGTTGATGAAATTTTCTTTACTCAAATTAAATCTAGAGAAGTTAGCTAGGGTGCGAATACAGATACTGTTCTCATTGGTATTATTTTGGGATTTAGAATCTAAGAGTAATTCAAATTGATTGTGTTCAGCAGAAATTAAACTGTTATAATGAAATATATGATGAAGAAATGTTAATTGATTCAAACAGAGTTTTAAATGAGTTCCAAGTAGAAAATACTATAGTACTTTTTCCAAAGATAAAAAAGAGAACACTACTAGACCTTTGTAGTTTTACGCGGACCAAACCAGCTGAAGAAGAATTACATGTACAAGCTCACTGGAATTATCATTTCTATTGTTGTGATTAGTGTGTGTTAAAGACGGGGTTAGTGGGATTTTATTCTAATTCATTCAGAACAAATGTACGTCGCTAACTGTCGGAACTCCGACGTGAGAGAACAGGAACAAGAAGCAAGTGACGTTGTGCACTGGATTACTTAACTAGTGAGTATAAAATGGAAAGTGTTTCAATGAATGCGATACAAATAATTCTATGGACATAGCTCAAAATATAAAGGCAAATATAACGAACAGTTATCAATCTCGTAAGTTCCAGATAGAATACAAAAACAAGAGTTGGGCAAACACGGACCCCTGGACACACCAGAGGTGGGATCTGATGCATAGGAGGAATAAGCATCCCCAGTTGACCGGTGTAATTAAGATTAAATTGAGAAAGGCATTTTTCTGCGGAATTCAAAATGAAACTTCAATGAAACTAAATTTACGTGAAATCTGCAGTTTTCTATTATTTGCAAGCTATAAATTACCAACTGAAAAGTAAGATGTAGCAGTTGAATAGTTATCTATTCAACAGTAATAGCATTGAATAGTTGACTATAACTACACCACCACTTTATGAATTTCTTTCTTTTCGAAAAATTGATTATAATTTTAGATTTATCTGTAAAACATCATCGTTCAAAGCTTCAGCGCACAGGTAAGTTTCTGTAAAACATAATATAAAAATCTTCGACAAACGAATATTACCGGAATCAAACTTATTTCCAGTACTTCTGGAAATTGTGTTCGGGAAATAGCCCTGGATTTGTTTCAACATTTGATAAAATCTTAAATATGATTATAAATTGAAACACTTAAATAGTGACTCCAAGTGAACAGCTATTTCGTTCTACATTTTACAGTAATGAACCCTTTATAAGCACTTAGTTTCGAAAAATTGCGACTCTTCATGATTTCTTCAATATATTTTTATTTCCATTGATGAGCTCACATTTTGATAAATGGTATGCAACCCTGATCGAATACTTATATGAAACAATATGTTGGCAATTTACTGGAATCATGTTGATTTTTTAATTTCAGCTGTCATTTTTGTATGTAAATCGCAAATACTCTCCTGTATAGAGATATCATTAATAAGTTTGAATAAATCCATGGCTGCATTTGTTTGTTCTATTCTCTGCGCATTTACAGTGCGGGCAGTAAGTCTACATAGTTTAATTGTTTATTGACCAAAGGAACCCTTTGGCTCATAGGTACACTTTGTATAATACAGGCAAATAGGATAATAGCTATAAAATCTATAAGAAAATATTTTTAAAAGGTATATTAAAACAATGAAATTATTCAAAGGGTTGATTTCTCTAAAATTGATACCCCATTATCATACGCAGATTTCAATGTCTCATTTCATCATATAGCTAACAAATAGTGCGTAAAATGTAGAGAATGTTAGCGTTCAATATCCTAAGAATCTTTGCATTACGTAACTATTGTGTGCACGCCCGAAACATTCCGAGTATGGGTGTTCAGTATTGGACTTAACAATCCGAAATGACAGACGGCGGTCGTACGAATCAGACAGAGTCGGTATTTGAGTATTTATTGCACTAATAACAAATATTCATTTTATTTACTTAAACAAAATGTTTTACTATACATTAATTATAATGTTCCCATTCACATGCATTAATGACGGGATTAATACTGAACAGTTAAAAAATGCACGCATTTCTTGATTTGAAAAAAGTATTTTATTCATAACAATTTTCCAATTTATGTATCTATAATTGTTATATGTATACATGAATAAAAAAACTTTTCAAATCACGAAATACACGCTAATATTACACACTTTCACCTTAGATGTCAATATTGATGAATTCTTGTCTATTTTGGAATACACTGTACTTTGAGTGAAAAAGGATATGATTTAACAACTAAATACTTTAGGCTATATGTAATAAAGCGTCATTAAAGTTATATTTGTGAACATTGGCACTCGTTGACCCGTCAAAATTAATACACTCGCAAGCTCGTGCATTTTTACAGCCACATCATGCCAATATTCACCAATATTTGTTCAATAAGACAATAACCCTATAACATTTATAGACAGAAACTCGTTGTAACGACTTCTGATATTTCATCTCGTTATTGCGACGTTTAGTCTTGTAACTGCGACTTTTGATATTGTAACTGCGACCTTTAATTAATTTCGTGAGTCGATAATACGAATTTCTTATGTCGTAAGTACGACATTTTTATTTTGTTATTACGACTATCGTAAATCGTAACTTGTACTTATCATATGTCATAATTACGATTTCTAGACTCATTTTTAAGGCTTCTATACGTGCAATTGAATTTCAAAAGACCGTGAAATGATAATAAATCATTCATTGCTACATGTAGGAATGATTGCAGTTGCCACTTAATATATACATAATTTACGCATATGGGATTTCAGGACTTCGATCTTAGTCCGAAGTCGAAGTTAACTGGCTCCACATTTCCAGTCACAACTGTAGGTATGCACACGCCACCAGCGAGAAATTAGGAAATCTTGTTTAACATTTTAATGGAAAGCAAACTCTGCATTTATATATAAAAATATCTACTGGTATTTCAGGACCAAATGAACCAAGAAGTAATTGTTATTTAGTGCAGTCAAAGTATGGTTTAATTTGTTGTTAGACATTTTATATGTCTACGACTGATGCACATAAAGTGAATTGGATATTGGAATTTGTAAACTATAAACTATAATATGATTTCCTTGTTTTCGAAAGAGAAGCCATTTAATGAGTAATGCGAGATTTCGTTACGTGCAGCCATTTAACATAATTGGACGGTTGAACTTTATGGCCAATTCAACCGAGATTTGTTCTCATTACGCTGATGGCAATTTAGAAATTCTAATATTAATTGACGACAGTTAAAAATGAAATATATACATGTATAAATATTGTTGGGCTGGTAAGGTCTATGCAGATTTCCCTAGGTACACGTTTACGAAATCTTGATAAAAGTGACTGTTTTAGCAGTTTTCTTATAATTTCTTTTAGACTCGATATCAGCGAAGACAAACGGTGAATCAGCGATTTTTCTGATGGTACATAATTCATAGGATGTTCGTAGTCCCCACCCTCTCCTGACGATCTGAGGTAAGAATGATACTTACTTTATACGTAATATTCAATATAGGATATACTTAAGAATAGCACTTATAGATACCTTGAGGATAGTAGTTCTATAAGCCTGCCCATCATCCAATACGCGTATGAAATATTTATGACCAAAGTTTAACTTTGTGAACTCGAAGTCGACAAATTTTAAAATCCCCAAGTTCTTCACTTATGCGTTTAAAAAAAAATGAAAACGTTTCAATGTGTGCGCATTATTTTTCGTAATAAACGAAACAGTAGTTTTTTAACTGATTGCTTACACCTATTTGCAAAATTGTTGCAAATTCTTACTACTCTATGAAATCGTATAAACTGAATCATTCAACGAACTCTGTGATTGTTGCTGGTAATCGCAATTCCGATAGTTTTCTGGATATTATCTCTCTCTCTCTCTCTCTCTCTCGTCTCTCTCTCCTGCTCTAGTCTCTCTCTCCCTCTCTCTCTCTCTTTCTCTCTCTTCTCTCTTCTCTCTCTACTAGCTAGCTAGCTGGGGATGATATCGAAGCGGGGTTGTTTAAAAGTAGTTAGGGTTGTAGAAAGAGTTTTGTACAACTGTGGTTTGTTTGATGGTTCAGTTGTTTAATCAATGTACCATTGACGAGCAATCGCTCATCAAACTAGCACCCTGTCCAAACCTAACGATACAATATTTACACACAAAAAAAGTTAATAAGAAAAGAAACAAAGCAGCGCTAAAAGGTCAGGAAAAAGGCAAGGACGTCAAAAAGTGAAGATAAGGCAGAGGGATCAATCCCACAATTCCTCAGTAGAATACAGAGTTAAGAGTTGGGCAAATACGGACCCCTAGACACACCAGAGACGGAATCAGGTGCCTCGTAGGAGTAAGCATCCCCTGTTGTTCGGTCTCACCCGCCGTGAGCCCTATATTTTGTTTAGGTAATCCGTAATCAAAATTAGTACATTTATGTACATGTATATAAAGAACGATCTAACTGTTGTATGAAATACGCTAGACCACATTCGACCGAATGACAAGTAAATCGTTTTGACGACCATAGAATTTGCAAAATGCTGATTCTAAACGAGACCTGAAGCCCCTACAACATCAACCGTCAAGCCTTCAGGTCGTCAATAGCCTGCTTCAATTTGAATATTGATCATACAAAAAAGACATTTGATCGAGAGACATAAACACCAAATGCAGTTGATAGTGGAGTATCCCTATATAGATAAAAGAAGTTGACGATAGAAAAGCATATTATAAAGTTGAGTTGTACGTTTGCTGTTAACATCTATTTTCAGTACCATATCCAAGTACATGTATGAAACATATGGAAAATTGTGGTGTCTTTTATTTCGAATTCATTGGGTTGTAGTTTTAAAATAATATAATGAATTCAATGTATCACAAATTACGTATCCGGTCGCCGTGGCTCAATACACTGTAGTACAGCGTTCGCTTCGTGACCGGAGACCGTGAGTTTCCAAAGTTTCCACGTGAAACCCTTTACGTAAATATAGGTATTCATTGTTCCTTTGCTATACACTCAGTATTTAAAATTGAGAATCACAGACCTCTCGGATATGACCTTTAAAAACTTCAACTACAGCTGGTGACGTCATATGAATGATTTTCGTTTATCGTAAAACGACCGAACGACGAATTCCGTTAATGACAATTCAATATTCGTCATCGTCAGCACTTCGCTATAAGAGCCTAGACCGTAGAATTTGCGAAATGATGACTTTAAACGAGATTCGTTATAACCCTGCAGCATCATTTTTTTATGTTAGTAGTTGGCCTCGCTTTAAACTCATACGCTTAGATCCTCTGCGTATCGAATCAACTGGGATTAACACACACATAGCAGGTGCTATGGTATAACATATAAAAGGCGAGTAAAAAGTCAACGTAAATCAATAGCAAAACAACAAAAAGAGTGTAGGGCAAACGAAAGGGACGATTGCGTATCATATAATGTAGTTGTCAGTCTGCCATTAAAATCAATTTTAAGTAAAATATCCAAATATGAAGCAGATATGTCAGATTCTGTGGTGTCATTTACTTCGAGTTCGTTGGGATATACCAAATGGACATAATTTTGAAAATTATTATTGTTAAGTGATAAGACATCACCTATATATCCATATGTAAGGTTGAAGGACACGGCAAATATTTTGTTTTTATCTCGTAACTGTTTGTTTTAAACAAATTCTGCTTCGTATGAATATGAAAATAAGTCTGCCAATAAGGGGGCTAAGGGGGCACAATTAGTGCCCATAGTATGATGGCGTGTTAACTGTTCATGCTGGCTTGATTTATGGTGTGTATGGTTGAACTTTGTTCTGTATTTTTTTTTTCGTAATCTAAATTCTGGTCTCCACCAAGTGAACGTTTTCTGTTTTTCTCTTGTACAATCGGATCTCCATACACACATAGAGAAGAAAACTTCTGGAGCCCCCCCCCCTTATTTCTCCTTCCTTTTTGGCTGTTGCTAAGCCTCATTTGCAGTAACTGAATGAAAAGGCGAAGATAATAAACAGTGATCAATCTCGTAAGTCTCAAATAGAATACAGAACAGGAGTTGGGCGAACGCGGACCCCTGGATATACCAGAGGTGAATATGAGATTCCCTGTCGACCGGTCACACCCGCCGTAAGTCCATTGCCTTGATCAGGTGAACGGAGTTCTCCGTAGTCAAAATCTGTGTATAAAGAACGGCTTAACAATTGCTTGAACACTGAAGCACTTATAACTGCATTTTATTCAATGGCAGGCCATACTGATGTATAATATTAGATTGTTATAACGGCCATAGAATTTCCGAATCTCTTGTTTTGCTTGCTATTTGAATGCAGATGACTATTTGGTCAGTAGGTTCTCCATTAATGGAATTTATTCTGAATTGTCTGTCTATTATTAGATCCTGTTGTTTAAGCATTCCCCCGAATATTTTGCTTGATTTGCATTATTTTTCTGCTTAATTTTTTGCTTTCTGATATGTTTTTCGCAAGAGGGTCTTTTTATTGCTCTTTAATGCTTCCGTTTGTACGTTTCTCTTTGTAGTAAGCGGGTTAGAGATTGTAGTGGGCGTATTTCTGGGTTTCTGGAAGTAAAATAGCTTTCATTCAACAGGTAACGTTACCTGCAGATTGTTACATCCGATCTAACGATCGGCATGACTATCCCCCCCCCCTCTCGTCTCGTCTCTCTCGTCTCTCTTCTCTCTGCCTCTTCTCTCGTCTCTCTCTCTCTCTCTCTTCTCTCTCGTTTCTCTCTCTCTCTCTCTCTCTCTCGGTTGTTGCTTCATGTCCCTATCTTTGCCCCTCACCAAAATATTGACAGCTGTGAAGGAGAAGCTTCAGACGTACTGTGCAACAACATATGCCAGACGTGTTGTAAATCAAATGTGAGTTCTAAAGCATTCTTAAACCTTCCATTAAATTGGAAGTCACAAAACCTTTTTTAAATATCAACAATATCTATACGCGTGACTTATCAACACTTGACAAGACCATTTCGCATTATAAATCAAAGACTGGACTTTTTGACATTATTGAAAGTTGCTTCTTCAACAAAATGGAAAAGTAAATATTCATATCTAGTGATAAGTCATTAAAAATTGCTTTGTTAAACACCACACTGATTCCATGAACAATCACTCTGAAGTGATATTTAAACGGTGCTGGAGATCCTCATTAACGAAATTTTGTAGTCTTTAGCAACCAGGTCTTCCAACAATATGACGGAATTCCCTTTGACACACTATGGCATAATTTATTCAAAAGCTTCTATACAAGAAAAAAATCCTCTATAGCTGTGACCTTTTACTCGACATTCAGATTTACATGTATCCACATTGTTAAATATATTAGACTCCTTTTCATTCATGTCAATTCGACATGTCCCAATGAACTCGAAACAAAAGATACCACAGTCTTCCACACCTGCTTTGTTTTGTACTTCGTTTGGGACTTAAAGGGGCATGGACACGTTTCGAGCTAAAAAATTTAAATTTTAGATTTTCATTTTTGAATGTTGACAATGGCTCACACTTGAGTGTTTTCCTAATTGTCACAAAAATTTGACCACGTCAATTTGTGGGAGTATTACATGTGAGATTACATTGCACTTACAATTAATTCGCTTTTTAACAAGGCTGAGGATTCATGTTTAGTTTACCTTTTATATAATATGTCTGAAGTATATACGTTCGTAAAAGCAATTTTTTCACACATTACAAGGTCATTCGCGATTGAAGGCTTTACTAAAATTAGTAAATTTGGTGATCCCCGGAGTAGGGGTTTCTGACCCAAGAGCGGGACCAAACTTGGTACATTAGTATTTATATGTAAACATTTGAAAAACATCTTAATGCTATTGTTTATTAATTTGAAAGCTAAATGAATATTGGAATGACAGGAGCCTCTTATCATAATTATTACCCCCTGCAACAAGTTGTCTGTTGTGTTGTTAATGGAATTTTGGTTGTCTGACGACTGTTTCTGTCTGTAGACAGAAATGGTATCCTAGGCGTTTTAGTGTTAGCCTTTCCACCTAGATCACCATAATCACAGCATATGGTCTACCCATGGGACAAAGATGTTCCTAATTGAATTTGGGTTCAAAGGTCAAAGCACACTGGACATCAAAGTAGGCGATTATTGTTTCTGGGCTCAAGAGCATTATCCTTCTACCAAGAGTTCACCATATCATACATCATGGAACTAACTCATAGGACGAATAATGTATCCCTATTGAATTTGGGGGTCAAAAAGGTCAAGTGCTCTTGGCCTCAAGACCATAAAACTGAGAATAAGACTTAAGGGTCTAAATTTCAAATTCCTGCTAACTTGAGAATTAATTCTTATAAACAAATGAAATTTTTTATATATGTTTGCATTTGATTTTTTGAAATCCTGCAATGGTTTTAAATATTTGTGTTCAAAATCTTAAGATATAGCGTAAATTCAAAATTTTGAGTCATTTCTCAGTTATATGCGTCTTGGGGCCTAACCATTCAAACGTAGCAATATAGTTTCCCGGAGATCTAGGAGCATTATCATTTCTACTAGAGTCACTATTACTCATACAGGCCTCCAACATTAATGTTCGTCCGAATTTAGGTCCCTGTCCAATTTCCAATTTGTTGATCGGACAAGTCCAATATCTAAGTGTACTTTGTCGATAGGGACAAGTAATTTTTTAAGCTCCCTCTGGCCTCATGAGAACTAGTACCAAAAGTTAATTATCATGCGACCTAGACAAACATCAAACGTTCTATAACTTCTATTTTGATTAGCTAAATAAACGCTTTAAATTTTTTGATTTACTAAATTCAATAATTCAATCTTGAAAATAAAAGTTAACAATGAAACTTTTGTTTTTGTTCAGATTGACAAGGAAAATTATACATTGGACAAGTAACGTTTCGCGTGGCAGCTTGTTCCGGATGACAAGTGAAATTTAAAGTTAATAATGACCCCTGCAATACATATTCTACTCATGAGACGGAAGATATTCTTATTCGAATTTGGGGTCAAAAGGTCAAGAGGCTTTAAGTACACTGACATCGAGTAGTAGCAATCTGTTTCCAGGCTTTTCAGCATTATCCTTTCTTACTGTACGATCTCCCTTTTTTTTTTT